>JAUJYS010002886.1:0-13961 GCA_033995665.1 Melogona broelemanni | reverse complement strand
CGGGTTCGATTCCCGGCAGAAGCAGTCATTTCGACGAGCATTCGACGAGCTGCGGTACTGGTGTCACCCCTGAGCTTTCATTCGGGAGCCCAGAGCTCAGGGGTGGATCCTGTTTATATGTATCTATATATTTTCTGCCACAATTGTGGGTACTCGAGTTTCATTTTTATGTGTTATTTAATATTTTAAAATATTTTTCAAATTGTCTGGCAAAACCGCATATTAGAACAAAATGTTAAAAAAATGCTTCGAGCTATTCAATCGCAAAAATAATATATAAACCAAAATTATTTAAAATAAAAAAGTTTAAAATTAAATGAAAATTTAAAAATTAAAAATTAGTTGGAGATTTAATGAAATTAAAAAATTATAAATTCACCAAAACCTGAATGCTTTTACATTTTGGTTATTTTTTCATATAATCGGGGTTTAAAAAAATTAAGGTAGCGACATAGGCCAAGGTAACGACCTAGGCCAAGCTTCAGATTTTCCCTTGGCGTGTGAATCACTTTCCATGTTCGAATACTGTAATGTGTTTATTCACTCTTAGGAAGTTTCACAGATATATGCGCGCTTTTAATTAAGCCAGCTGGAGTGGTTCATTTAAAAAATATTTTTCACTTCTTAATTTTTTTCTCAACCGCCTACCAATATTTGGACGCCGCTGTTTTGAAACGACGCGCATATAAACAGCGTCTATATACAGTGTATGGCGCATTGCGTATAATAAACGGCGGGGTTCACGGCATCTCGTGAGCGTGTGCGTTCGCTCGCACGCCTGGTTGCAGGCAGGCCCACGCATATCGGGAGTTAGAGACAGCGAGAGTCGGTAACCGTGGGCCGGGCTAACGGGCGTAGTAGTACCGGGCGCACCATATAGACCACAGCCGAGAATAAATGGCTGCGTCGGGATATGAAACTAACGAAGTTTACGGGCAAAACTAGGTTAGTACACGACGGGGGAGCCCGAGCGGCTGTACCTGAATGTTTGCGGCACCGTTTTGAAAATGAACTTTCTTGCGAGATTACCGTCGTTCAGAAGAGAAGGTGGTGGTGGTGGCGGATGGGGGGGAGGGCGGTGTGAGGGTGGGTGTTAAAGCGAAATTGTCTGCGCACGGTATATGGGTACGGTCAACGTCGTATTATGTATGTACGTGTTAAATCTTCGCCTGAGACCACCTCACCTGGGTGTCAAGTCTGTTTGCTTTTAAGCCTAATCGATCATGTCACTTTTGGTGAAAATTCTTCACCTCGTTTTAAACTGGCTTCTTTTTCAAGAGAGTTTCCCCCTTAATTCCACCAGTCCGGTATGTCTTTCATTTTAGGTTCTTCCTTCTTAGATCCTAGGATCATCTTAAAATGCGATTTTTTTTTTAATTGTACAACTTTTCTAAGTATTTTGATCATAAGATCGTTTTGTTGACGTTTTTTGAGATTCTTGGAACCTCTGTAAATGTTATTTTGTGAAATCTCAACCGTTTTACGATTTGAACCTCTTAAAATTCGGAGGTTACCCTCGTTTCTTAAAAATACAGTGGGTAATCAGTAAATGAAAATACGTTTTCAGGAGATTATTATTATTTTTAAATAACGTACTCATTATTCGGAAAATTCATGATAACCACTTTTGCTGGGATTTACAGGTTGTTGTAAGACAAAAACTGGTAGTAAGTGTAGTTCACATATTACCCCACAGGGTCAGTGGTTCCGCGATTCGCATTCAATTTGTATTACGCATCGCAGCGCCACTGTCATTGTGGAGAGTATGTGAACTACACTTACTACAAGATTTTGTCTTACAACAATCTGTGAATCCCAGCATTTATGTGTAAAGTTAACGTTTCGCCTAAGTGCAGATTTTCCAGAATAGGACAAAGATTTGCGTGAAAGCAATATCAAAAGTACAAAGAATATACGTATCTCACGTTAGATTTGGGGTTCCAGGAAGATCTACGGTAGCGCCACCTAGTAAAACATACGAGAAACTTATTATTTTTAGCCTCTCCCCAACTTTACGTCACGGAGATGAAAGTTTTTTTTTGTCATAAATGTCTAACAATGTGAATGCGTATATTTGGAACCGTTTTACTGTTTCAAATTTGCACACAACAAAGAATGGACATTTTTAGGATTTGCTGAATGCTGAATGGATATTTTCTAAAAAGGTGAAAATTTCTAAATAGTTAATGAAACAAAAGAAAAACAAGTTTTGCGACTAAGTAGCGCCATATGTTTTTAACTGTTTATTTAAATACGCTACATATGAAACAAGTTTGCTTATAAGCAAATCAGGCCGAATAAAAGCAATATCTCAGTTTGCAAAAAAAAAATCTAATTTAATGGCGAGCGTCATGAGTCGTGATTTATTTGAATCTTTGATCCCATCGTGGCACCGTTAATTCGATACCGGGGTACCGACGACAATAATAATAAACAACTATAAAATATATAAAAAAGAAAGATACGTATTCAATGTTTAATGCGCGAGTACGAAAACAACGACGCTAAAAATTCGAACATGCACAAAAGGAAAATATCAAAATTTCATCAGCTCTTCACAAATGTTTTGCGAATTCAATTTGATGCTCGCCAATGTGATCTCGGGAGGATAAAAATAACAAAAGTCTGAGAGAATTTCCGATAATCCGGTAAACGCCTTCATAGTTGTTTGTTTTTTGTTGCTTCGCTTATCGCAAAAGCAGTCTCCGTTGCAGGTATAGTTTACCGCGGCCGATTACGGGCTAGATCGCGTTAAAAAAATGACAAAGAGAAAAATGGTCAAGATTACTTCGGAAAACCCCTTCTGCATCCGAAAGTGGATGGTATTTCGGTTCGCTGTCAGGACTGCATTGTCGGGCCTCGGGTTTGAGTATTTCCGCCATGCGCATACTGACTATTCCGTTTAGGAATTGTTTAGTGAAAGATGCGAGTTTATTGGAAAATAAATACACAAATAAATATTCTATTTACATATCAAAGTACATAATTTCGGTAATTCGGTAGCCTAGTTAGCGTTACTTAGTTAATAAGTGTTTGTTGATTAGTGTAAACAACATCTGTTTAAAAGATATTAACACAGAAAATTTGAAAGCAGACCGAACCAACGGAATAAACCAATTACTGTTTAATTTCATTTGATGCTAGGTCTTTGCAGCAGTAATATGAGTATATATATTTTTTAATATTTTCCCCCAGAAAATAAACAAATTAGTTTAAAAGTCTATTCACCACCCTTAATAAATTTATACTCGCTTATATTGATGCTGTTTCAATGTTTAAACGAATATCAAAGATGGCCGCCTCATCCCGAAACGCCACACCAGCGTCTATACAAAAACAAACCCTTCATCGCCCGCGTTAACACAATTTATTTTCTTCACCGCACCCGTGTGTTGTATGGCACCAGCGCTTCACAGCCGCTGTGGAGCGCTCTTCTGAACAAACATGTCACTGCGGTGAGCCGGTCGCCAACTCAATCTTAATTACGTCTTCTTATCTGCTTTGTGCTATACCAAAAACGGGGGAGGGGGTAGCTGGGACCATAATAAAAAAGGAATATTTTTTATGCGCCCGCTTGTATTGAGCCGTTTTATGGAATTTCGACACTCACTTTCTAGGCAGGCACAATGTCACACTTTTTCTAAATAAAATTAAACGCCAAGATAATGCGCGCTGAGGTTTTTGATGCAATCTCCGATCCATAAAAACAAGAACCACATACACTAAATAAGGTAGTAGTGTGTATTCATTTTTTGTTCATGTCTCGGCATTGTTGAAGTTAGTGCTCGTATAGGGTATGCCAGGGGCGATTCAGAAAGTCTCTGTTTTACATCGAGTCAAAAACACATTTGTTTTCATTTTCTTGCTTGATTGAAAAACATTTTTTTCGCTTTTTTTTTCAGCAAAAGGGTCATTCACAATCGAATATGTCCGCACTGGTCTTAAGATTTGGTATCAGTTTCAATTACTTGTAATGTAGGCACATTAAAACCTGAAATTCACTACAGTGAAGGGAATTTCAACATTAAAAAAAGAAATATCTGACTTCACACGATTTTGTAAGTATTAATTTGCAAAATATTTATTTATTTGAAAAATATTTTGACTTCTGTTTTATCTGATCTTTGAAAGTAACTAAGAGGCCCGCGTTTCATCATTTTACACATGACGAAAGATTGAAATTGTCGCCGTTAGAGACGCTTACTCCGTTGAATTCAATTGATTACAAATATCCGATTTCGCTCAACATGCGATAGTTCAAAAATCCTGCTAATATTTCATGGATAATCTTTTTATATATCGATCAATTTTTTCTGCAAAGGACCACCTGATTCACTGAATCGACACCAGATGGCATAGATTAAATGAAGTTAATAGCGCAAAAATAACCTCTGATGCTTTTCCGCTTACCTTGATTTTTTTCTGTAATTTCCACATTAAACCACAATTACCGGTATAGCACACAAATAACCTCTGATGCTTTGAATAAAGCTCCCCCTGATGCTAACCCGCATAGCACAACAAATGTACTGTGCCTGCCCTAAAAAACGATGTTGGTAATTTTCTCGTGCATGCCATGCCATAAACCTCCTAAGAAGCTATTTGCGGGTTTAAATTATTCAAAGTGTAAATGCTCATTTTGTCAAACATCGACTTTCTCGTTGGAATGAAATAAGGCTTATTCCGCAAATCATTCCTCGTTTGTCACATCAGAAAAATTATTGATCAGTACGAATGTCTTACTGAATTGATAATTTATTTTTAATTCATAAAAAAACGAACCACCGAAAGTGTACGGGCTACATATACAGAATGAGAACACAGCGTGCCATATGATCTGTCATATATTTATATGTATATAGAGCAAGTATGAAAGTTTGTTCAAAGATATACATTATAACAAAGTGGGAGATAGGGGTTGGATTTGGTAGGGAAGTTTTTTCGTATTTACAAACGAACGTCATATACATTCGAAACAACGCTCACAAATAAAATCTGCGTCCGTCGCTCTTTCCCTCGACGACTTCGGCAAAAGCGCACCAACGATCATGTTTTCACACCAATACGCGACAGCCAATAAACGGTGGCCCATCAAATTTCCAATATGCGGAAACAAATAAGTCATGATGCTCCTTTGGATGACATCTCTACGGTCGCGGATATTTCGGCAACTGCATTAGGACAGCTGCACCTTCGGATGGTTGATGATCTTTGAAATAGGTCACCTCTGACGTCACAATTGAGGATGACCGGCATACGTGATTTTTTTAAAATGCAATAACACTTCAAGCGTAACTTCGTTTCTGCGTCAACTTGTAGCGCCGCCTACCGGGGTAAAATACAACACGTATCTGCTAAAATCAAGATAGCGATCGCATTTCATAGATAGTGGTTCCCTTGCATTATGATCACCTCCATACCTAAATACAAAATCATTGCAATTTATAGGTAAGGACTATGCAATTTGACACGTGAAATTTTATTTGAAGATTGTTTCGGGTTTGCGTGAGTGTAAAGTAAAACGAAAGGGACGAGGTCCGGTACAGCGCCGAGAAGGAGATGAACCGGCGCTGTACCGGACCTCGTCCCTTTCGTTTTGATTCATAGACGTCCTAACTCACTATTAATTTTAAAGTAAAATCCTTTGAACAAAAAAAAAATCGTTAACCACAGTTTCTTCACCACTGTTCTGGAGATAATGTTGGCAGCTCAGGCGATTTTTTTCTACTATTTGATTTCTATGGTCGTCTTATCAACGATTCTTTCTTCATATCGATTTTTTCATCGGCCCTTGCTGAAAATCTTCAAAATACAATTTCCTCTTTGCAGAATAAGGCATTGACTTTCTGAAGAAATTGGTAATTTGCATCTTTTTTTCGTGCTTGACAACTTACCACATTGAAAAGTCATTTCAGCACCTTTACGAACGACGCGTTGTCGACTTTGTGTTGTTTTTTTTTTTGGCCAAGAAAATGTCAAGTTTGACAAAGTTTTTTATTACCACCACTCTTGGAAGAGAAATATTAGCTTCGTAAAACTAAATTTACAGCTTTACCAGGAAATATCTTTTGATCTACATCTGTTGTTCTTGGAACAGCCAAATTATAGTGACACGTTTTTTGGACATAATTATTACACAATATACGAATAAAAATAAACTACTGAAACGGAATTCGTGACATCACACAAAATTATTCCTGCATGTTTGTTAAACAAATCAAACTATGGTCAAGTTTTAAAAATTAATTTCTATTGAGCTGAACTTTCTTGTTACATTATAATTATCTACCATCGAGAAAGTTTAGTTTCTCCAACAGTAAAGTGAGATATTGCCGTTATCTGATAATCGTTTGGACTATTGAAACAATGTTTTAAAATGTTATCAAATGGACATAAAATAATTAAAATATAACATAAAGACATTGAACTAATGATGTTGTGCTGCAAAGCACAATGAAAATTACCAAAATCATCAATCGGATTGGTAATTCGAAAATAGCAATAATAATGGAAATTTGAGATTAAAATACGCAAAGAAATGCCAATAAATCACAAAAATTCTGAGCATTAAAAATGTATCGTCAACTTATAAGCCGTCAAATTCGATATCACCCACAGTATGATAAGATTATGACATCACGATTCACAACAGCAATGTCGCCATGGACGAAAGCGTGTTCTGCGCATGCTGTTCGTTCACATATGAATTGGTCGATCTGCTTAAATATTGGTCACGTCGCTACATTGAGTGATTTTCCTATACAACACATAATTGGACAACCCAGAAAAGCCCTGCCCCCATATCATTGAGTGTCTTCTCATATAAAAGGTATTCTTGTGGTGCATCATTTAATGACGAGAGAATCAGTTGGCCAAGTTACTTTTATATTATTACCGGTAAGCGACATTTTGTTTTGATTTTGTAGCGAGATCGCATTTTAATCATTTGTCACGTTTGGCGGAACAGTGAGATTTGCGGATGCGGATACCGCAGACTGGGGAATTGACTTAGGAGCCGAATGGGAGACCAGAAATAGCCTCAACGAGATCTTTACCGAGAAACAAAACCCCATGTTATTCAATTTAGCGTGATTAGCAATTGATTAACATCGTAATTCAATCATTTGTAGCAATGTGAACGTATTTAAATGTTTAACTGTTCAAATATTAACGTATTTGAGCGTATTTTTATAAACCTATCGTGCGAAATTTGTATTTGGGATCAGCGAAAGTCATAAAAACACAAACGATATATCATCGTCTTTCGATTCTAGTCTTGTATCGTTACCGCCGCCAAAGGTCGCCACTCGCTATGGCGCGTTAAGCCTTTGGCTTAAATTCCAGACTTGGAACGATTTAGATGTCGTTGATATCGAGATTATCAGACTCATTCGCGTAACCCAGCACTTTCACGAAATCGTCATCGCTCGTGAGATCTGCGTTGAAGCAAGCTAACTTTTGTTTGCATAGAATTGAGAAAAAAAGAGTTACCAAAGTTTCTGGCAAATGTCCGTCACCAGAAGAAAGTCTAATTTTAATGCGAAAATTGATTTTAATACCATCATATGTTTTTTTGCTGATTAAATGGCTGAAATAATGTTTGAAATGAATGAATACATATTTCGAATTGGATCAATCCAAGTGTGAGAAAAATCTTACAAATTGAATGGTTCTTTTGGCGTGATTCCGATAAAAAAATAAATTTAATTCCAGTTGCAGAAGCTCGGTAAAGGTTTAAGCCATTCTGTTGGATTGAGCCATTGTTTGCGGGACCAAAACATACCGCAAACACAAGGTGTAAGTGGGTCAAACTCAAAGATCGATTTCGTAGTCTCCATGTTGGGAGAGTTGTTGCTCAGATCTCAGGAGGATACTCATTTGTCGCTCTCAATATTCATGGGCTACCGCTGGCGAGCATCCAATTATTCTTTTTTTATTTCTTGAAACCTCATTTTACTCACTCGTTTGCCCGGAATCGGTTCGCGTATACAGAAAGCTATTTTGTTTCGTATTTTTTGTTACGTGATTTTTCGTTACGCATACAATTTTTTTTTCGTCTTATTTTTGTTTCGCCGCACTTTACGTTCCGATACAGCGAATTGCACTGTTTACTTAAAGGACAGAATCAACATGACAACGAAACAAAATGGCGGGCTGGCCAACCGTTTCACGATATAACTCTCGTAGACTCCTGGCGCCCCCTAGCTTTGATTTTGCTGATAGCGTCTGTTGCACGGTATTCTAATCCACCATTTTCAAAAAGATTTTCTTGTCATATGCATTTCTTAATTCATTGCGATGCTCGTTAGTTAAAACTTGGGGCTCTGCTGTATGAAGAGGCTAAACTAGCGCCGCCACTAGCATAAATAAACAACATCGAGGACACATGGTGACCAAAGAAATGAAAATAAAGAGTTGTGTCCACCATGGTGAGCATTGAGCAAGTTGGCGAATTGACCAACGGAAACAAAGGGTTACAAAATTTTAGTTGTGGCTCGTCAGATAGTATTTTTTTTTTAGTGTGGTACATTGCGATGGCATTGGTGACCTTATTTGACCAGAAAAAATGGCAATTGTTGGCTATTTCGGTATATGCCCAAATCACACCTTTCATATACTAACCCTTACACGTCGTTGAACTGAAAATTCTGCAAAGATTAGACCGCGCGTGTGTGTGCGCGCGAGTGTGTGGTCGTCGGAAATGAGTTTTCTATTCGACTCGACCTCGGTCTATAAAGTAGAACCGTCCGAGGAGAGCTAAGAAAGATTCTCCAGAAGAATGAATGTGCCCCATTAGTGTGATATGGCGCTAAAACGACATACATGTCGGGTGGCATCGTCATATTCGGCGTTCTCGTCGACAGTACGAATGAACGTCACTGCAAAACGCCACCAGCACATACAAGGTGGCACCACTAGACATTAACAAATGTGCTCGAGCGAGGATGTAAAGTGGCGTCACTTATTTCATGATGAAGGCATATACATTTTTAGTGTTCGTCACAGCTCCGATAACCATTGAAAATTATACTTGCAAAATTTGGGTAAGCCTTTGCTAAAAAATGGGGCAGTCTTAGAAGTTCATTTTTAAAATGCTCCAAACAGCTTATTTGACCTTGTGTGAAATTATCGGCATGTTGACGTTTTAATTTTTAAGATACTCAGGATCTTGAACATATTAATGCGTATTATACTTAAGAATACGATATTTTTGGTGGTGGAGTAAAACATTATTAAATACAGTATTTGTGACTGTAAACTTTCAAAATTCGCACGCCAATTTTGTTACGATCTAGCAGTTACAATTTCAATGGGTAGATAAGTCTCATTTTAAGTAGAGAAGTCTCGTTCAGGCAAGCTGAGGACATTGCACTGAGGCATTTAATTATACATCATAAACCAATTAAAAATCATTAACCATAACAAATCTATAACCAGATTCAAATATTAATTTAATACGTAAAAAATCGTATTCGGAAAGGTTTTTAATTTCCAAATTGTATTTTGGGTAGGCGGCGCTAGTTTTGATTTCTTAGACTATCCTGTAGGTGGCCATAGACTATGCAAGTTATTAATTGTGATATATGCGATTCTCGTTTTTCGATTGGCTGGAGTGCTTGTCTTTTCTGACCTATTTGAGGTGACCCACACCGTGATTTGCAAATTCACGCAATATGAGAATAGACCTGCTTACATCAACACCAATACAGACAAATCCTGATTCCGAAATCCTCCAGTGTTGCAGAACATTTTTCTCAGAGAAACGAAGTCTTTTTTCAGACCTTTCTTTCACATCATCATCGACTAGTGATGGACAAACTGTGCCGAAAAGTACAGATCAGTGTAACGATATGATTTTCCATGCATCGATTGTAATATCGACATAATAATTGATTTAACGACAGATTCAGCTGATATACGCCGTTGCACGTTTGTGACAAACTTTAGAATTATTCATAATTGTATTGTAAACCAAAAAGCAGGCACAAGATAACTTGTTTTTTTCATAGCAAGGTATTTAAAGATTCTCAAAAATTGGCTTTTTTAATAATTAATTGAATATTAAATTATAAACGACTTTGCTAATGCGTAGAAAATGTAAACGTTGGGATATTAAATCGGCAGATCGAAACATTAAATCATTTATTCGAAACTAAATAAAAGTTTTATCGATCTTACTTATAACGATCTTTCTTATATCGGTATTTTTCTTATATCGGTAGTTTTATCGATCTTACTTATATCGATCTTTTTTATATCGGTATTTTTGCCCATCACTAGTCACATGGTATTGATCTATTAGAAACGTTGGTACTGGTCTTCTTGACTTCCTATCGGTTTAAATCCAGTGCGGTTATGGATCCACCACACTTCCGTCGAACAAACTTGCCTCAGCGCACTGATCACATTAGAACCGTAACGTTACCCACGCGCGGCGCCGTCGTCCCACCTGGCCGTGGCGAGCGCTATAAGGCGACAGTGACGCACTCGATCTGCGTGAGCGTCTCGCTGGTCAGGTCCTCTTTGAGCGTCCGCCGCGACTCGGCCTTGGTCAGCGTGAAACTACTATCCGTCTTGGACATGCGAATGTACTGCTTGTCGGAGGGGCAACCGCTGTCGTGCCGCCGCCGCTCCACCCCGGGAATGAGCCGCAGCAAGTCCTCGTCGCTACGGAAACGACTCAGGTAGGCCACCAATCCGATTAGCGCGGCCAGCTCCTGCGTGATGAGCGCCAGACAGGCGCCGTAATAGGATAAGCCGTAGCTGTAGTACAGTCTGACGTCTACGATGGCCTTGCGGTAGTAGGCCTGCTCCTCGTAGACGGTGTTCAGTGACGTCATGTAGATGAGAAGGCCACCTCCCAGCGCCAGACCTGAAAAGGGATAGACAAAGGCAATTAGTTGGCGATCGCGTCATCCCATCTCAACGAGGCGTTAATTATCCGGATTTGTTTCAATTTTTTTAATTGGAGGTTTTATTGTTGATGTTGACGTTGGTCTCATTGGTGTTTATTTGTTGTTGCCGTCTTGCTTTGGTGCTGGCTGAGATGCCCTTAACAGCATCTTCCGCACATAGCATAGGCTTTTTGCTCAACTGCTTTCAGTAGATGGTAGCGTTGGGCCTTTTCATTCTTTGTACTGTTTGGAGGATTACCAACGTATTCGTTTCAAATCCCCTCCCCCCACCCCAGGTGGGGGACCAGGTAATTTGGAATTGGCCTATTGTGGGCTTTAGGCCTAGGTAGGGATTTTTTACGTGTACCTGACAACGTACATGCTCGGGTCTCACGTCTTTGATTCCATTCCCAATAAAACCAAGAAATTTTTCTCGCCCGAAAAATTCCGGAGGCGCCGGCTAGGAATCGAAGTTACGATTACGGGCATAGAAGGCTAGAACACTATGAACTATGTCGCTGATACCTAAGAATGCATGGGTCTTCTTTTATAATAACAGGTATTTTTTAATTTCTATGTCGACAGTTAATTTCCATGACGGCAGGCCAACCAGAAGGTCTTACAATAACCGTAATTAGTTCATCTAATATTACACTCGTAGGTAAAAACAAACACTATGTGTTAGTTGTAGGATAGATGATAACATGATTCTGAATTTCCATGTTGTGTTGGAAAGGTATTGTAAACCATTTTTGGTAAAAATGAATTGATCGGATAGTAGAAGTTGATCCAAAGATAATTTTATTATAATGTTAGTGTTGTGGCTATGGGCGTCAATAATTTTCTATTGCTGATGATTATAAAACTCCGATATAGCTTACCAAACATTATAAGTTGTTGGACTGCATTGTAGTCACATTCTCAAAAATATTTTCAGGGTGTATGTATGTACATGTATGATGTACATTTTCACTAGAAATGATGTGCAACACGAACGCATACTGCAAACATTACCGAACGCATACAGTCTCAAAAGCTCCCCATGATGCTGTACCGCAATGCATACTACATCAGGATCAGTGATCAGGAAACAAGAACGCTATTATACGGCAAATTAAAGAGTTTCGTTAGGAGCTGTTTTATATAACAAATACAAGAAGGAGAATCTTTGACCATAACGATTAAAAACAGCAACAATTGTCTCGAGTAAAAATTTTAATACGTAGTTATAAAAATCGGGCGTCCTCAGGAGGTAAGGTTCCGCTGCCGTACCTCATGAGGACGCCCGTAGAAGTTGCGAAAACTGTTCAGTTCGAGGACCAAAAAAGACCACCACGCCAGGCAGCAGAGGATTCGTACTACACTTATTTGTCAACACCATCCTACGAATATTTGTAACTATTTTTAGTATGAAGTGCCACCACCGAATAATATACATAATAATTGTGCTCAAAATTTTTATAACTACGTAGTTTTTAACTCGAGACAATTGTTGCCGTTTCTAATCTTTATGGTCAAAGATTCTCCTTCTTGTATTCATTATACGGCAGCTTTTAATTTTCAATCTGTTTTATATACTTGTATACGAAAGCATCCTCAATCCAACAACGACGATTTTGGTTGAAGTTAGAAAAATTGTTTTGTTTCCTCAGGAATTTAAAATTATAATTTGAAATATTGGTATTGAACACAAATGTAGAGAACCTTAAATTGATGCTCGACCGTCTTTGCGACTAGAGATAAGAAAACGTTCACATTTTTACAAAACATATGGAAATCGGTACGGAAAGTATCAGAAAGTAGTCAGTCAATAGCAAACTTTTGAAACGTTCTACTAAAAATGACGAGGATGCTTAGCAGCCTCTCGACAAAGACAAGATCGTGATATTGAGCTGACTAACAGATAGATGCATAAGAATACTCTGTAGCATAAGTTTTGCCATTTGTTCGAAGTATGCTTTTAACTTTCGTGCGTTGTGGCGGTACTCGAACATCAAAATGAGACCTTTCGTCAGAAACAGACATTTTTCATTTATTTTTGAAAATCATTTATCGTGGACTATCGCGAAAGCCAAAAATGTCGGATCAAATATCGCTGAAACAAAAAAGAAAAAAATCATTTTGTGAGAAATGCGTTTCTCGCAAATTGATTTTTACGAGTAAGTTGCTGTCATGCACAAAACGTTCAGCAGTCGTAGATTCGTATCGGCAGTCTTTGCTAGACCGTGGTGGCAAGACTTAACTGAAAATGGCATGCCGAACTGTAAAGCGTACAGAAGAAGAAGAAGAAGCTACTCATAGGATAGGTTGTGGATATTGCATGACACACATTCTCTAAGCTACAAGAATACTAATTTTTTTTTTAATTCAGATTCATTTTTCCTTAAAGGAAATCAGATTTGAGATTTGAGATACCAGTCTTCCTCTGGAAATTAACACAGGTTTTTTGTACCGGGTCAATGGGACAAGCTGGTGTCCCAATTTGACCTTAGACATACACATGTGTACTTTGAATATTATTTACACATGTATTTTCTGATGATTCTGATTGCATTTCAAGTGATTTTTCTTTAAATAAATGTTTGGAAGAAGGTTTGTTACATCAATAATTTTCCTAGAAGGTCACAATTCGAAGGTCGAGATTAAAAGTCAAACAAAAGTGGGAATCCCATTGGTAGAGTTTTGTAGGTTTTGTTATCGCTTTTATAGTCCCGTTTTCGTGCAAGATTGCAACGAATCTAGAGAGAAAATGTTAGGTCAAGTGGGAACAAAATTGGGGGAATCAACTCAATTTTGTTTTCTATTTTGAATTAGAACAATCGCTTGTGGTGCGGCGATTCAGGGTTTGATTCCCGGCTCTGACTCTCATTCTAGTTAAAATGTACTGCTCTACAAATGCTGAAGAGTTTAGAGGGGTACAGTATCTACTGGATAATCACTATCTTTGTCAGTTTCTTTTATTGCCAATTTAACATATATAATCATCATAATTTTTTTTTTTTTAATTCACCGTAGCGCCTAGTGCACTACAGGAATACTGCACCCTCGTGTCTCTATGGAGATATG
>JAUJYS010002885.1:0-13963 GCA_033995665.1 Melogona broelemanni | reverse complement strand
TGCGTCCTGCCCGCTGTCGAGACTTGAAAATTGTAAGGATGGGGCTTCAACTATTTCTTGGGGAGGGCATTCCAGTCGATTACGCTCCAAGGGGAAAAGGAGCGTTTTTTGTAGTTTTTATTTGCGTAGATTGTCTCTAGCTTGCAGGAGTGACCTCTACTTTACCGTTCCGCTTTTTTAATAAATCGGCAGGGTCGAGGATAGTTAATTTGTTGCTCTGCGGGTGGCGAGAGGCTGGAGCTGAAGGGAGGTCACTGCCCCGGTCATACATGTGAGCTGGCATAATCGATGTTATGGCCCATGCTTGCACTCGGTTGTGTCTTTAAATTTTACAACTGCAAGTATTGTTTGCTCAAGGAAGTTATAAATAATTTGATCTATGCTCCGTAACGCTTTATGTTGTGTTTTATTTTGTAGGAAACTTTGGAGGCTCTCAAAGCCTTATCGCCTTTCTACACGGAGAACACACTGCGAGCTCGCAGAGACCTTAGAAGTGACATTGAACGACGCAGCCTTATCATAAATGAAGAATTTCTGCAGAGCTTCAAGCAAGCTCATGATGTAAGATTTTCTATTTAGTTTCTTCTTACCCAAATCAAATTTGGCGTGCATTTAGCAAGAAAGTGACTTGCTGGCGATCAAGTCATCATGGCATCAGGTCAAGTCAAGGTCATCAATCAAGGTTAATTTTTATTCCTTTTATTCCGGATCACTGTAGTGAATAGCACTACAGGAGGTTATTGAACCCCTCGTGTCGCTGTGGCAATGTATGAGGGGCACATTCCAGCACCACAGAATCGAATAAACGAAAGCCTGCGCCGGGAATCGAACCCGGGACCACCCGCTTAGTAGACTGTGACCTCATTCACTTAGCCACGGGGGCCGCACAAATTTTGACGATGTCGTAAGGTTTGTTCTTTCATCTCTTTGTTTTGTGTCACAAATATTTATTAATTCTGTATTTGCAAATTATTTGCAACTTGGTAGCGAAGGGGTTACATGACCACCTTTACCACTGAGGAGATTGACTGAGGAGACTTTGCACAGAGGGTCCGAAGATGATAAAATTTAAGAGACACGCGAGCGAAACCTAAGTCTGAAGACTCGAGTCTTCAGAGAGCTGCAGCAAAAATCTGAAGAAAAAAAAAACATCATTCGAACAAAAAAAAAAGAATAGAAAAACACTCGTAAGGGGGGAACGAGACGTAAAAAGCGTGGTTGGAAATGTGTGGACGATTGATGAGGCAAACGTTCGGAATCGGCAACGAAAAAGAGTCAACGCGACAATTTATAGCGAAGCATCGACCACGCTCAAAGGCCCCTTCCACTTTCAAACCAACGTTTGGCAGCAGCAGCATCGCTGTCTTTGTCGGAGGGAAAAAGTAACACTGGTACCCGCGAACAGGAGTTTGACATGTTTCGAAAAGTCGCAAAGTGGAAAAATATTTCAAGTATAAACTAAAAAAAAATGATTTGGGGGGTAATTCCGAATACGATTTCGAAATTTCGAATACCGGTTACACACTTTTAAGATTTTGGTAGAACAGTGATACGGGCATCGGCCTGATCCTTTGTAACTATTCGATATATCGATTCAGTACCGATTGGTCGATATTAATTTTAGTTCACAAAATATTTCATGGTAAGCAATTTGATTATCTGTATTTCTTTGCAATTTCAATATTGACTCAATCTCTAGTTCGATAAAATAAAATAAAACAGGCAATTCTCCGAAAAATGAAATGAAAACATCTCGACTTATTTTTAACATTTTGAAAATATAATTACCTTAGAGATAATTTCAAATTGGCCATAAAACGAATGAGGCGAAAAAAATGGGAACAACGTCGAATGAAGTCCAGGACAAACTGGGGATGAACACCAATGTTAGACAACATCTTTCAGGTGTAAAACTTTTCGTACCATTTGTCTTTTTATAGTGAACTGAAACCAAATGTTGCATCATGCACAAGTGACGAAAATGGTCGATAGATGGTGTGGCGATCGCAAAGTGGTCGAGTTAACTGTACCCCGTCACCCATGAACACCCATGAACATCGCCAACCATACACTGTCAATTCTCCAGGGAAGAGTCCCTTCTGTCTCCGTCTGCAAAGAGCGGCAAATTGCGATTTCGCACCCCGGGAATATTCTCTCTACTCAGCCGGTGCAAGAATCATCTGCCCCCGGGAGAGAGAGTGTGGCAAACGTGATACAGCCGATCAGCGAGCGGGGCGCGGTATCGAAGGGGTCGGCTAGAAATCTGGCTTCTAGCGCGGACGGGAGGATCCATCGGATGTCTTCCCGTCACCTGCTCATCATCCCTCGTTCCCTCTTGAACACCAAACGTGTCTATATCCTCACAGGACCACTATCATTAGTAAAAACAACCCTTATTAAAAAAATGTACAGAGATCTGTAAGTTGTTTATACTTTTTTTTTAATCGGCTACAATCGGAGTAATCTCCATCTCAATGAGACTGCTGCGTAATGGTAAATTTATCACTCTGAAATTTGCATTATTAATGGTATAGCAAATTATTTGTTCAATTCCAATATCGCAATATATTTTAACTGTTACAGGAGATTCTTTACTCTTTTTCGGTATTTTATCGGCACTAATCGCGTGTTGGACAATTTTACTAGAATATTCAGAACCGAATAAACGAGAGTGCATTGGTCAGGACCGGGGACTGTCGCACTACAAAAGTTGGCAGTCAGCAAAGTTCAATTATAAAGATCACATCGTGTTTATGTAAGTAGGTCAGTCACAGGAGGAAACGTACACAATATTGCGACTCTGTGCATAGATAATTGGGAATTTTAAACAACTGTTTCCAGTATAAATATTAGCGATGTATTGGAACAGCTTGGTGGGGACGCAGATACATTTGTGTGTGAGGGGGAGTGGGGCGTAGCGAGGGGAACGCGAGTGGGCTCCACAAAAAAATCGGAAAGCCTACGTATAATGGTTTCGCTGTTTAGACGAATTTGCAAGTCACCATGGAGGGCGTGACCAATTTAGAACGGTCGGAAGCTGGGGCCGGATTGGTCCCGTGATCAGGGGTCGGGTTAAGGAAAAACTGATTAGTCATAATTACGCAAAAATACGTAAACGAAAAATAAAAAAGGCTAGGTTTTGTGAACCGTTGTAGTATGCACAAAATAACATCAATGACTCCAATTTAAAATTATTTCAAAAAAGTAGATTTATCAAATAGGAATGTAATAGAAGATTAGTCAAATTGTTTTGCACTTGGGCAAGATAACCTGGATAAACAGAAATAATTATATAGACAAAAACTATCGCAATTCTGGGTATTTAACCCATTTTGGTTTGATGATTTGTTTTGCCGATAACATATTATTCCTTTTCAAAGTAAGTTGCATTGTAACCTTTTGTGATTCGTGATGTACAGTGTACTGTACTATGTTTTTTTTTAATATATATATAAATCGTTAAAAACTTGCAATATTAATAATTGGCAAGCCTTTTGCGGTTTGCGAGAGAGGCAGCCAACCTTATTGTCCCACTTCGAAGCCACTACCACTTCCATATAAATTTCATAATGTTTCCCGCGTACAGTTTCAACAAGGACTCGACGGAGTCAGACACAAAGCCATTACGGTCCGTAAATAATTGATGTCAATCCTAGCTGCCATTTGGTCAGAATCGACAGTATCCCTCCCCCCTTCCTCTCCCCTAACCCCCGAATCCTCACCGTCGTCATCCCTCGTATTCGAAATGACGAGCACGTTCTTTGGATCAAATGGCAACCGTCACAGTACTACTCTTGTCTGACGTGTACGGCAATAGATGGCGCTTCATGTCATTTATAAAATTCTAGTTTTAGTGTTGATGACAACCAAATTCGCGTTGACGGGCATTTTGTTCTCGTGGGCGAGATTTGTCATTCGATTTGATATGTTTATTTCCTGGTAATTTGTTCATTCCCTTTTGAATTAATGAATTTAATAACTTGAACTTTTGAAACAAAAGTCAAGGAGGCTATTCTTGGGTGTCATATCCCTGCTAAACATATTGCTAATTTTTCATTTGGATAATGATTTATTGTTACCTAGTCGGTCTATCACATGATCAGATCAAAATTATTATTATCAAACATTTGTAGCGTTATAAATGTACGCACGCATTCGCATTGATTCACAGAATTTGGTGTTTCCACATAGTGGCATAGGAAGCATCAATACGAGACTTATTTTTCACGATTAAATACTTTATCAATTTGCCATTTTGATAAACAAATTTTTGTATATTTTTTTCAATTGGATTCAACTGTCCGACCTCATTATCGCTCACGCCTGATAAATTGCCTCAAAGTAATTTGCGTTAAATGTAATTGTGCATATGCGAGAGCAGGACATCATCAGCAGGACCAGCAGGCCAGCAGACCAGCAGCATCAGCAGGAACTCGAGACCTTTCGCAACTGATTCATTAAAGGGTCGGCAGTGCAGCAAAACGAATCACGATCGGTTCCGAGAAAATGCGACAGTTCGGCACAGCTGGGACATCAACCTTCTCTACCCAGCCAGACAATCGCCATAGGTATGTGACGCATGATTTTCCATACACATATTGGCTACGTCGGGAAATTGTGTCTAGAAGAAGCACCTGCGGGCAGGATTTGTGACTTCTAACCTTTATGGCAATCGGGTTGAGGTTACCTGAACTTGCCAAATGCAGTCACAGACAAATGAATTGACATTATGCTATCGCGGGCGAGAATGAGAATTCTGCCAAGAAAAACGCAGGTGTTGGGGGATCGAGGGTCGGGGTCCGAAGACGACACCCTGCTGTTAAAACCAGTCCCAGGTCTGACTAACCAACCAAGGGCGAGAATGTTTGCGTGTCATTTTGATCTTGTAAGGTTGCGGAGTCAAAACGTCAATTAACAACTAATCAAAACATCGCTGAAAATCGATTAAAGCGAGCAAAAAATCGAAGTTACGATTCCTTTAAATTGTATAATACAACCATTGCGAATTGAAAGGTATCTTCCGGCAATTTATAAAAATTAAAATTCAGATTCCTTGTCTCCAAATAATTGTTAACTCTTGAAAAAACGTTGATCAACTTTTTTGTCATCGTGAACATTTACATCAGTAAATGTATTATGAATACGAATATTCAATGAAAATCAATACTCTGTCGCCAACCACTACCGTGACCTTGTAAAATAGGGTTTCAATTCCAATTTTTAATTAGAATATCTTGTCGTAACGAGTTTTTTTTCACCAAATACGAGTTAATTCGTTAATTACGATTCACGAGTTAATTTTAAATTTTTTCATTTGACATCCATTTGGGATCCTTATATCAATATTTCAATGCAATCTAAATTAAAAAATCTACTGGTAAAGTTTGAATCTAGTTTTACGAGCAAATCGAATTTTAACTCGAAGTCGCAACATGTATCAATCATTTTATTCAGAGCGCCCGATACGAGTTGGCCTATAGCCGTTTGCCAGATGTTCGGCAAGCTATTAACTTGTTATTGAATTTCACAAAGTTCCAACCTCTGTGAAATATTATTTTTTTTTTAAATAATACAGTTGTTCTAAAAAATGATTCATTTTCGATTAAATTTATAACTCGCGCCGTATGATATACATTATATTTTCATTATACATCATTATTAAAAACATGACATCACACATAAATTAATTTAAAAGTTTACATTTTTTAACTCGTTCAGTCCACACTGAAAGAAAATTGTTGTATGTCAACAAAGACATTGATAAAAGCATCGCATGAAGCAACTGAAAATATAAATTTTGATCTTAACTTACGTTCTTATCAGTACGTGATCTTATGAGTAGGTTAAGATCAAAATTTATATTTGTAGTTGCTTCAACTTTTCGTGAATGATGACGGTGGGTAGTCGAACAATTAGCAAAATAAAGTTCAATTAACAAAATCAATTCTAGTTTACAAGTATTGCACTTTTGTATTTTAAACTAAGAAAATAATTAAATTAGACCCTTACGACTGAAACCACTAAAGGAAATTCGTTGATCGTGGGTCAACTTAGGACAGGACATTTTTGGACGGCCCCCGCCTTGAGGTGATCCGACGACAGAGTTAAGAACAAAATAATAATTAAATCAACACGCTTCCCGTGGATCGGGAGTCGCCGAATCTAACCGCGATGGTTGCTCGTATTTCGTTTACCCCCCTATTATCGATAATTAATTGAATAAACTGTGTCTATTAAAGCTAATCAGCATAATTGCGTCTAATTGGCGAAGCTATGCAAATACACTGTTCGTTCAGCTGGCGATCCATATTACGAGACGCAAGCGAAATACTGTATACACCCCGCGCCACTACACTCTCTCTGTAAGCTATTCCAGCGCTCGGTAATGGCCACCGTATTTCACGAATATAATTTGAGGGAGCAGGCAGCGAGGCTTTCGACAAAAAAAAACAATTCCTCGCTTCCACAATTATAAGCAAGCAACCAATGAATATATTGTATTTTGGAAGCCACAGACAATAAAAATACAAATTATTTTGAGAGTCACAGACTATGAAAATACAATTTATTTTGAGAGCCACAGACTCTGAAAATACAATTTATTTTATGCTCCACTGACTATTAAGATATTATTTATTTTGCGCTTTCCACTATTAAAATATTGTTTATTTTGCGCTACGCGCTATTAATTTGTTATTTATTTTGTGATCCACAGGCTTTTAAAAATATTTCGATATAATGAATAGATAATCAGAAGGCAGAAAAGACAATCTAAATTTACAATTTATTTTGCGATCCACATACTCCAAAACATTGTTTATTTGAAGAAAAAAATATTATTTATTAGGTGACCCGTACACCGTTGTTTCTAAAAGATAATTCATTTGCATCCATTATCCAGAATTGAAATTATTCATTCAACATTTTTTTTTTTTTTTTTGCTTTATCTTGCATCTTGCTTCATTTAAGTTGCGTTATTTGAAAATATTGAAATCATGTGAATAAATAGACAATTGTTCCTTTTTCAAAATAAACATTTTAAATAATTTGTAAGTATTTACCAACTGTGCAAAGTAATAAACAGGAGGAAATATATCGAGATATAAACGACAATATCAAAATATATTTTCATTAAATTCGTCGTGTAGCATGAAACCGGTACTGGGACCGGTACTGTGTTTTTTTTGTAATTACAATTTTTTTTTTAAATCTAAGCATCACGGTTATGACGAATGAAATAGGTTTATAATTAATAACTAATTGTGTATCGAATATTTTGTTTAATTTCTCGTATTCCTGGAGCCTAGCCAACTCATCGTCGCTTATCCTCGTTACGCCACGAGCTTGATATATCTTGATGTCAAGGGTGTCATGTGTATGTCAAATGTCAAATCATATGTCAAATGATCAAGTATATCTTTTTAATTGTGCAAAGTAATGTTCTTAAAGTTCTGAATGTGCCAGCGTATACTGGAACACATTTTGTAAGGATAGGCGGCCTATACGTAACGCATGTGTTCATTCCGACTGTAACGAATTTTAATAGTTCTTCGAAATTGGTTGTCAATTAAATTTACAAATGTGGATGAATTAAGGTCAGCTGGTGCACATGTTTGCAAAAAGTTTCAAACCGTGGTACCGTAGAAGCTAATTGTGCTCGCCCGTTTTCTGCCTATGAATTCAATTAAGGACTTACACTGTATAGTAGTCATATCAAGTCCAATCCTGAATATGCGAACACTTTTTGCAGGGAATACCAATAACAAATTTTATCGTATCGCTAAGTTTTGAAAATTTTATACTTCTCGCAGCTTTTGCATTTAGATACATTAATACCGTCAGTGAGTACGGAGAGTTGGCTCAAATGATGCCGTCATGTGAGGAGAAAATCGCCGCTATTTTCCTCCCGAACACGCGAGGCTCGTGGTTTTCTTCGCGTGCCAACCGTATTTGCGGCTTCTATGCTATTGATTTAATAAAGAAGATTGAAGTCACAGATATGTAAGTCGCCTGGTTTGACGCTTGACTTTTTTTTTAAATGTTAAAATTAAAATGTTATAAAATTAAAAAAAAATACGTTCTTAAATATAAAAAACTAATTCGTTCTAAAAAATAAAAAATATATAACGTAGCTTTTACCACAACAACTTCCATTGATCTCCAATTATTTATTCTGAGCAGTAGCGCATGTAGCTGCATTTTCAGTTTCATGCAGAAGAAAAAAAGTTGCTTACGGGTTTAGCCTGTTACGCAGATATAAATTAAAATTAAGCGGAGCACGCCGTTTAATTTCAATTTATTCTTTTTTGAACGGAGCACGCCGAAATGAATGTCCACTAAATAAAAAATAGGTGACTTTTTATCGGGCATTTAAAAAATAAATGAAAGTTCAAAATTGAAAACGCATTGGAAAAGAAAACAAAATTCCACCAAGAAAAGGTAGAACGATAGCTGGAACGTTCCCCACGTTCACCCATAAATCACGTTGAGACGTCTGTATTTTTACGGCTTTTAGTTTTAAAAAAGTATTTGGATTATTTTTTTACAAAGAGATGTTTACGGATGAAAATAAGGGGGTGGGGAGAGGACAAGTGAGGGAGACAAAAGTTGAAACATTCTATAATTTCCCCCATTTCTCATTTGTGTCACCAAAGCGATTTGCCAAAAAAAAAAAAAGAACCAGTCATAGAGAAAGCCGATTGGTTTTGCAACCAACTCTGGAATCAACTGGTCAGAAACGGAACCGCAAAATGTTTACACTTCCTTTTTTTAAGAAAAGGCAAGACGAATTGTCTAGCCATTGTTTTACGACACCCAACCTCTTGAATCGCCGACGCGCTGGTAACTGGACACCCCCTTCGGCAACCTCCCTTAGCCACCCTTCATCCTTACCGCAGCAGCAGAGAATACAAAGATCACCCTTATGTGATCTCGTACCCAACCACCCACCCCCTTAACCATTCATTCGCCCACCTCATAGTCTCTGCCTCCCTCGCGGTTTCCCCATATGGTTCGGCGCGCGACCAAACCTAGCCTTTCTTCCTCAATTTGGCACATTCTTGTTAAAAAAAGACTCAAAGAGGGCGGACAAATAAAAACAATAAAGAATCGGAGCTGGGTCCAGTGGTTTAGGAAAGGTCCAGGCCGAGGCAAAGAATACAACGCGAGCCTCTTTAAACTAAAGAACCAATAACAGTGCGTTTGAAGACAAACTTTCCTTTGGGTAAAAAAAAATGCGGGTACACACTGAGTCAGCCGAGATAATGTTGAATAAATGAAAAATCAATTTTTATTTATTTTAAGTGACAGATACCGTATCCGGTATTTACAGATAATTGCCTCACTATCATCAGGCATGTAAAATAAACTAAAGTTCCTTTGTCATTTGTCATTAACTTTATTTCACCCTTACGTTATGTTGTACTGATACTGCACTGACGGATAAAACGGTCTTATAATCACGCTCTATTCAAGTAGGTTTCGTAATTAGTTTAAAAAAAAATTAAAAACATCAATTGTCAACAACTTTGAATAAAACAATAAGTGCAAGAGCGGTCAGATATTGGATTAAACAAACTTTTGAATGGTACGAGTATCCATGAAAATTTGAAATATAAAAATGAAATTTAGAACATAACCAAGTACCGGTGAGTTTATATTCTAAATTTTGTTTTGATATTTCCAATTTTCATGTATACTGGTTGAGGTGCTGGTGTCGCTATGTCGTACAGTTCGCACTATTATTTCAAAAGTTTTGTTTATTGAAGTGTACAAAATGATTCAATGGTCATGTAGAAGGATGAATCCTTGAAAAGTGTTAACTGAGATTGCATTACAAGGAGGACATAATCTCAAGTCCTCATCCTCATTCTTGTTTGGTTAAACATGGGAAATGCGTAGATAGTCCCGATTGTTATCTGATAATTTGGGGGTCGTGTGTGTTAAATTTTCGTCAATCTGTGTCATTATCTCCAAACGCCACAGTTCTAGAAAAGGGCCGAAAAAGAGACGATTCTTTCATTTTTTACTATTTCGTCAACCACATGCTGACTGGAAGCCATATGTCCAAATGCTTATTTCAATGCCATCAATCAACATCTTGAGATCCTCCACCAAGCCGACCTATACAAGGTGCAACATCAAATTAAAGTGTGGCTATTTCAACTTAGTTTTAAATTATTGGGATTGCTCCGGGTAAATTTTAATGATTGGCATTACGTTCAATTAGGTTGGGAAAAAGACAGAGCTTGGCACTGTTGTGGCGCCTTCCTTCGGAATAGAAGTATTCCGTGGCCAGTGTTGGGCTTGTCAATATTTAAAAGGAGCCCGTTCCAGTTCCTCCCATGAAAAAATGAAACAATTCCGGTTCCAGTTCCTATAGAAATTAAAAGGAACCTGGGTGTTGCTTGTTTCTTTTAAAAATGAAAGTTTAAATTTTCCGATCCTTCGATTAAAAAACATTTACAAAAAACAAACATTTTGGGGAACTAAATTACAGGACATATGCACATTTGCGGACAAAGACCAAAAGCTAGTTCAGCTGACGACACTCGTAGAAAATTGAAAGTGATGGAAAAATGGAGTCTTCGATTCAGTTCTTGAAAAAAAAGGAACGAAACAGTTCATTCATAGGAAAAGGAACCTAAGCGTTCCTCAATTTACTCAAAAAAGAATCCAGTTCCTAGGAACGGAAATGTTTCGTTACGTTCCTACCAAACCCTGTCCGTGGCTGAACCATGTCAGGTATATGTTAAAGATCCGTACCTAGGTCTGAAATCCAGGCTAGTCAAAATACAATGTCGCCCCGTAGGGGAGAGGGCTTTCATGACGAAAACATAGGTAAGCCCCTGCACACAAGCTACCCGCACTTTGATGTTCACCGAGTTACCCTCAGGTCTCACGAGGACTGAGGCGTCCGAACGTAGGCCTACTGCCTTGGGGTGGAGGAGGTGGAGGGGGGGGGGGAAGAGAACCCGCCGCCGGCATAATGAATTCAAATGAGTCTTGAGAGACGGTGCTGATTGGTCGGGTGCCGGTGGCCGCGTCATCAAATGCACGCGGAGAGACTACCAGAGAGAGAGCGAGCGCGTCGAACGCCAACGCGCGTGCGAGAGAGCGAGGGATCGTCAGAAATGGTGGCTCTTGGGCGCGCGGACGACGAAAAAGATGCGCGCGACAGGGCTCTCCCACTCGCTGGCATAGAATCGACTATCACAGTAGCAGCAGTAACCACCGGCAGACTCTCTTTCCCCCGTTCGAACTGAAAAGTGACACATTTTTGGTAGAGCTTCCTTTGCCGACGTTTCAGCATCAACAGTCAGTCTCGCCACGAAAATCCAGAATCAGCGTCGATGACAAGGAAACTGAATCTTTTTTGCAATTGTGGTACCAGACTTGCCAACACTGCACGGGTGTAGGAAAGTGACTTGAAAAAAGCACTGTGACTTGCAGAAAGAAAAAAAAAAATCACAAAACTGTTTTGTTGATGATACACGTGGTGGTCCACTCTTAAAAACAAACGTTGAACTGTTTGTGTGACCAGATACGGTCAAAAAACCATTTGGCGTGTCCATCGAGGAACAGAGAAAAATATTCGACGTGTCCTCCCCTCTCACTCCCTCACCACGAGAAAAATAGTTGACAAAAATCTCCGTGGTGTCATCGTTCCTCCTCCCTTCATTCAAGTCTGTGACCGAGATCTTCCAAGACGTTCGTGACCGACGCCAGCCTGGAGACGCTGTTTCCCGGCATCGCGTCTCGTTTCGTGCAGAGAACGCTGGCCAGTTGCTCCGGCTCGTCGCTCATGCTGCTGGCCCACGCCAACAGCACTGCAGCCGACATGCTCAACAACCTGACCCCGACCACCGTGTCGCCACTAGGTAAGTGTGTGTACCGAGACATTGCCACCACCACCAAACGACACGCGAGCCCCCATACACATACACAAGATCACGTATGAGCATGCATAGCAACCTCGGGCTTCCACACCGCGTATACATTTCATTAATTGTATATACCACGGTGTGGTGATGTGCTCTTTCGCCCATAGACACACACGGGCAACCCCCAGCCTATGCTAGGTTGCTACTCATTAGGCACTACTGTTTTGATAGGTTGCGGGTCTGATTAAATTTGCGAATTTGGGATTAACCATTTTAGTGCAGCCTATTCTATGCATCGCTCTAAATGAAATTTGTTAGGGCGGCAGCCACTCTCTAGCTCTCGCTCTTTCAGTTTTGCTGCGCGCGCTCGCCACTTTATACAACCACCACGCCGCACCATATAGATGAATATACGGGGGCGCTTTTCTAAATATACACCGGTGCAGGTGCACCTTCCCCGTATATATTCATACGGACAGTACAGCTCGCGTTATTTCGTATATGTATATACCGTTTACCTTGCGTTTAAACGCAGCCTCCTGGCAATTACACAAGAGTCAACAGTGGTATATTGTGCAACGGTGCGCCGCTGTATTTTTTCTATCCGGGAATAGAGGCATGTTTAATGCTGAAATATGGGCGAATTAGCGTATAGGCGTACAGTACGTGTCCGCGGCCAGTTTTCCATTTGTTCCTAATTAGAGCAGAGTCGGGGTGCTGGTGAGAAAGAACGAGGGACTATACCGTGCGGCGGATTATTTTCTAGTGTTAAAAAATCGCGTTGCGCGCCATCCAATGTGTCTACACCCCAGGACGAGATATTTTTCAGCTTCTGGCTTGCCTAATTTGTGCGAGTGAGCCGAGTCGCGTCCCTTTTTAAAAATTATAGGCAAATGTATCGTGTGACGCTGTATGCCGACCAGAACTCAGCAGGTAATGCCAGGCTTGTACCCTCTCGTTTGGGCTAAGTGCATGTGACGTTTTGTGTGTCTAATGGTGGTGGTGGCCGGTTGTTCATTATATTGGTGGATTTCACTCTGGATTTTAGTTCTGCTTGTTAATGTTCGTGATAAGACGTGAGGAATTTGTGTAACTGTTTAGGGGAGGGCCTACCGCCGTATTCGTTGCAAATACCTCACATTCGGCTTTTGGCTAGCCTTGGTTTCAGACCTTGGTAGGAATCTTTAACCCTGACATGGTACAGAATGTAGTTACCACCTGTAGTTATACGAAACAATACTGTTTGACATGGTTCAGACGCGGGTAACACAGTTTGTCTTCCATTCCGAAGGAAGGCGCGCGGAGAAATTAATTGTATGCCCGTATAATAAAATGTATGCCCGCGTCATGGTTTTAGTATTTAGACCAGGTATTCGGAATTCGCTTCGAGTGATAAACAGCTGCGATTGTTTTTATCACCCCCAATTTTTGGCATTCCAAATTTACTTTTTAAATTATTTAATTTTTTTAATTATTTGCGTAATTTTTTAATATTCGAGTATATTCTTTGTGTATTTGAAAAAATATCACTGATATTTGTTTGCCTACAATGTTGTCAAATCGCATACACCGGTATGTAAACTAAACTCTAATTTAATATTAGTTCGCGATCGATATAAAAAATCGGGTAAATTCGAGTTTGAAATAAGTTTTTAATTCTACAAAGAAATCCAAACAAGATAATGGTTGGTTTCCAATTGCGAAAGAGACATTTTATTTGGCCAATGAAATTTCATAAAACGCAGAAAAATAACAGAGGACATTAAACATTTCAGTCGACCCTTCCGGTCATAATAACATGTCAATGCCACATCTGGGGATGTAGCTCAGTGGTAGAGCGCTTGCTTCGCATGTGAGAGGCCCCGGGTTCAATCCCCGGCATCTCCAATGGTCCACATTTTTTGCTTTTTATTTTCTCGTTGTTCGATTGTTCTAGACGCGTTTTGGAAGAAATTTCGTGCATACAAAATTAAATGTGTGCGACATACTGAGCTCCAAAGGCATAGACATCGGTCCTTTGTTTTGGGCCCTAAGGAATTTCAGATCCCTATGTTGGGCACTATTATTCGGTACTCTTGGGG
>JAUJYS010002884.1:0-13965 GCA_033995665.1 Melogona broelemanni | reverse complement strand
AGTCTGGCTATTCCAGCTGCATCCCTCTTCCCTTCCCTTCCCTGCCCCTCACATATCTCCAAAGAGACACGAGGGTGTAGTATTCCTGTAGTGCACTAGGCGCTACAATGAATTACAAAAAAAAAAAAAATACCGCGAGATGCTTGGCGAGTTGTCTCCTGATTGACCCTTGCGTGTGGTTTTTTTTTGGTTTTTTGTTTATATTTTTTTATTTAAATCCCATCAGACAATGTTTACCGAGAAAATCGTCTGATGTCTCGTCGAATAAACCGGTTCGGCGAGACGGTCATAAACATCGAAGCAGAGGAATGAGATTATTGTTGAGTCACACATACATGTACAGTGTTCAGTGTGCAGTCTACGTGTGTACATAAATAAGGTGTGGGCCGATGCGGCCAACGGTATATTAGTGGCAATAGTGGAGATCGATGCAGCTGAGGTGAACCCGCACTCGTTCTCGTTTTTTCGGCTGTCAATTTGCACTTCCGTCTCCTTAACTTCTAATCGAAGACTAACTCATGGTGAAAATATTCACTGTAGTGATTGGAAATAGAAACATAATTTTTATATTTCCAATCACTGTATTAAGAATATCACTACAGGAAATTCTGTGCCTATTTTTCTTATTTTTCTTACTATTCAATACTATGTTTTGTTCATTGCAGTGCTTAGAACAGAAAATAGCTCTATTCTGGCGGATACAAAAATGAATTGCAAGTCAGTCATTTGCTAGAATCACTTGTTAAATTTCAAAAAACGTTTTTATTAACACAGGTTCTCGAGCCACATTTAGTGAAAAGGTAAAAGGATATCTATTTATGTTTTTAGAGCCAAAAATATACTGTAAACGATCGCTGGACCACTAGTCATAAACGGCAAAAATTTTGTTTGGAGTAGATGTGACAAAAAATTGAACACTAAATTTTTGTTTAGTGATAACGATGCTTTAGTGTTACCGAGGTGTATATATTTTTCAGTATTAAATGTTTTTGGTATATTGATTTAGATAATACTCTTAAAATGTATGACTTTGACGGTGTAATTGCAGAACATATGCTCAGATTCCTAAGTCCAGTATACCAAAAATTACGAATTTTTTTTTTAAATACAAATGACGTGCATAAATTGTCTTCATAGGGGAGGGGAATTGTTTGATGATCCCTGTAACTGCCGTTAGGGGCGTGCGCCACATGATATGCAAGATATACGCACCGTATTTGCCCCACTTTTACATGCGGAGAAGCGCAGAACTTAAGCGAATAAGAAACCGCTTTTATTCAATACATAGCGAAAGGGAAAGTAGTGTTAGATATCTCTCTGAACGGGGAAGTCTGGATTCTGTCAATTTATTGTTCCGCATTTCGTCGGAACGGACTTTCTTATCTTTGAGTTAAGATTGACCCACCCCACCCACACCCTTTTCTGGTTTTTGTGTGTCTCGGACGGGTCTTCCAATCTGTTTGTGTGGGTGAGCCATGGGGGGGGAGACAACGACATTTTATCCTTTGACATGTAAATCTGTCTAGGAGTGAGGGATTTTGGATAACAATTATTTACGGACATTTCCTCCCATTAAGAGTTGTGCCATATCCCCATCCCCATTCATGTCCTATTAGGACATTTACTCTCTGATAGTGTTGTTGGCAAAATTGTAATTAAAAATTATTGCGTGGATTTTTTTTAATATCTCGAATATTTATTTTTTGTTAGCAGCAGGTGTTACAAAGGTTTACAAATGTCAACATTCTTTATTTTGTGCCAGTAAAATTTTGTACCTTCTGCGTACGCTATATTAGAAATATTAATAAAATTAAATAACCTCCAATTAAGAAAGTCTAGCCACCTAATCTTACATTTTCGCGTCCATTGTCCATTTGTACCCATGGACCATTACCAACTTCAAATCGAACATAATTAACACTCGCCCATACTAGCACTTCCAGGCTTACCCCTATTTTATTACATAGAATACAATTTTCAGTTTGCATTTTTCTATATTTTTTTTTTTATTTTTTCCGCAAGTTATGCGATTTCGTTTTAGCCGCTCTTTGTCGCAGCGCGCCCCTACTTTCTTTTTCACGATTTATTCACCCTTCCCCTTCTTATTCAGATCCGCCGAGCCAGCCTCGTATAATACTCGTATCTAGAGTTACCTGTAAGACAAATGTAGCGCATAGCCACAATATTTGGGAGAAAATCTGCGTCCGGACCGACCCAACCCCCCTGTGTTTATTTGCTCCCCTCCGAGCACTCATGCATACTTGGTGCTAAAATAGGCACCCCCTCCTTGCTTTAGCCGCCGATCACCCCACCTGAATTTATGGTGTTGGCATCTAGTTTTGGAACTAGATGGCGCTGTCCCGGTCTGCCTTCAATAAAAGTTAGGGATGCAATTTTAAACTTGGTTTTAAATTTTATTTAAATAATGTCGCGTTGTATATACTTGTAACACAAATGTAACACAGCACCTTAACTTGTTTGCATCCCTACTTGTACACCGTATTGTGGCGTAATAAATTAAATTAATTGCGTGAAATTAAAAACTCCTTTTATTTATTTTATTTTTTGATTTAGTGTTAGTGATATCTTTAAATATACACAGCCGTTAACAACGGTATGCCAAAACGATACTGCAATTTTCTACGAAGCTATTTTAATTTTAATCTATTACGAAGAATACAAGTGCTTACATCGTGTAAACTTCTCGCGAATACGTTGCAAGCTACTAGCATAAACATGCGCCCCCGTCGGCGACAGTAAGAACTAAATGCCTCCCTGGCTTGGGGATGGCTACACTAGCGTCAACGCGAGCAACCAATACTCGGTTTCGTGCGGGTTTCTTTTGAATACGCGCAATTTGTGGTTTTAGTTAAAAATAGGTTCGGTCTTGTCGAGTCTGGCCTCGACGCATAAGCGCGATGTCTCATGTCGATCCCGTGACCAATTCCGATATCCGGAGCTCCGAAAGTGGGACCCGCCCGGTCGGGGTTCCTTTTTGTTCGATGGGTGTTGTACCAGGGGGGGTGTACAAGATTTTGCGTAACTGAATAGAGGCGTTGGTTATGACGCTCAAGTGAGTGACTGCGCGGAATTGGGCACAGGGGGTGGGGGTGGAAATATGAGAAATTGTCGCCGGGGAACAAGTATATGTCGTCGTATAAAGGCGTGTGTCTGCTGCCTGCTTCCGTCCTGGATTATTGTCCGCATGGCACACCATCCGCACCTAATGAATTTGAAATTATAATATGCACGCGAACCGGGGGTTTGAACCCGGAATCTCGGAAGACAATCAGCCATACTAGTCTAAATGGCCACAAATTATTTTTTATAATTTGTTATAATAAATTATTATTTAATGTTGGGTATGAAAAGTGAATGGCGCAATTATTACACAAACAAAACTAAACTCAACAATAAGGGGAAAAAATTGAAAAGTAAACAGTAATGGCTTCTTCATGGGCGGTCGGATAGAAAATGTCAACGAGATTTTCCGTGGAGAAAATTCGAAAAACTATACAAAGTTTCTGTTTTAAAAATGGCGCTAACAATGGCGTCGCCTAATGGCGTCCCTTTGGATGCGAGCCAGTTTCAGTATTCTGGAGAAAAATATATATTCGTAGTTGAGAAAAAAATATATACATGTGCATATCCCGCGTTACAATGGCGCATTGTGGCGTTGTGCGCGACATTCAAATTTTATGTTGCAGCTGACGATCTCGGATTTTCTTTCATTTCTATCTGTTTTGTCACAGGAGTACGCGTTTTATCTCCCCATTTCGTGACGCGCGGGACTCTTAAACCGTCCATGTGCATGCAAATTAACTTTTGTTAACGCTCCGGCAGTCCCCCGTCCGGCAACAACCATCTTAACCCTCTCCCCGCTCCCCCTTATCAAAAGTGTACCTTTTCTTTCCGCTCATAAAAATATATTTTTTCAAGTTTTCATTTCTTCTGGTAGCTGAAGAAAATAAAAATTAGCAGCGGCATTTGCAAATGCAGAATCTAGTTGCGAGACACAGAAACTCGAAATTAAGTAAAAATAAAAGTTGAGGTTAGGAACGCAAAATTGCACAGGCCTTGATTTAATAATTAAACTGTCTCTCTTGTTGTGGAACAAACTTGAGTCTATTGTTAAGGTTTTTTTTCGCCTCAAAGTTCCCCCGAACTGCCTTGTTAATTTTGCCTAGCCAGGCTAGCTTAGGTTTCATTCCTAGGTAGGAATTTGAAATGTTTATTCGGAAATGGTGTAGGTAAGGGTCGCTCGTATTTACTTTTATTCCGATTGAATGCGGCCGAACGAATTTCTCTCGCCGGAAAAATTTCGTATGTTTTGGCCTGAACAGTTGCCTTAACCCACGGTTACCGAAATAAACCACAACACCTCACGGTACTTCTGAATAAACCTTAGTTGTTCAAAATAGAAAACCATATTTCACATTCAACCATCAATGCCATCGGGTACTGTACTGAAATATACCAACTCAACCCAACATTTGGCTTAGTTTGAAAATTATATTACCGCTTTTTGGGACAAATGACTGCCACTTGTTGGTAGGACGTAACACGTTCGTAAAACAAAGTGAAACACGAAAGCAATCGGTCACTATCGAACAAATCGACCAATGATATTTTCGAACTTTCAGAAAAAAAAAATAAAAAAAACCAAGACCAGAGAGAGGCTTTCTTTTGGTTTCTCAACCAGCATGACTTCATTTGTTGTATTGTCAATTCGAAAGCAGCATACTGCACTGACAGCTAGGTATAAGTTGCTGGGAACGCGTTTGGCTAGACATACTTATTTTTCTTTTTTAAAACTCATAAATGTGGTCATCAAACATCATCCATTATATTCTAAGTCATTTAAAAAGAACGCAGTTCAGTTCTTATAAACCTTCATGCTCATGCACACAAAGCTCAATTTGTAGTTTTTAAGAAGAAAACGTCCTACACGGTATTTTGCGCATCCATTGAGTATCATGCATATTTTTTTTCCGGAGACCCTTCGAAACGTTTACGGAGAAAATTTCTATATTGTTATAGCGACACGAGGACGAATGTCCTGTATTTATATATATTATAAATATTTATAAATATTACAGTGATCAGGGAGAGGGAAAAAAATGTCATTTATCCTTTTGGTGTTGTACAATTTAATGTTAATTTATTTTGTGCAATTTATGATATTCGAGCTGAAATTATGGCAAGAGAAATAGGATTATCCAGTTTTTGGTTTATACGCGCAAAGGTGGACACAAAATTTCCGGTATGTGATCTCAGGAGGCCTGAGCAATATACGTCTCTCATTTGAAACTGTACACATTTTACGGGGCCTCGTATGATAAATTGACACCATCATAATCGTTAGTGTCAAGCATTTTTTTCTTTGCGTCAAAGAAATTACAGGTATGTGTGCTCTTGTTTATGGCATCTCGCAATTTGCATATTGTGCCGTGGAAGTGGCCTTTTTTTGTGTGTGCGCGTCTTCCAAAACGCGTTTGCGTTTTGAAAATAAAAAGACATTTTGAGCAACGATATTCGCTTGAAGCTCTTTTAATGGTGAAACTGGGAAATGGGCAATGGCGAGGGCGTTGTACCGGTGGATGAAGAAGACCAGCCACATTTACGCGATGTAAAATTTGCCGGTTTTATCCTAATATTTTGAAAGCCAGGGTTTCCCGGCATTTCCAATCTGTCCGAAATGACGCACCCCAACCCTGATGTCCACCAGTGCACGTCACCGAAACAATTGTATTAATTATTAATTTGTTTTAAATGTCGGGAAGCTTGAATTCCGATTTATTATTATTTTTTTTTTTTTTGCTTTTTACAATTTGGATTATTTTAGATAGTTTTTTCGTAATTTTTTTACTCTTATTTTTCTTTTAAATTTAATTTTTACGTTTAAACCTCTTTTGTGGTGTGGGAATCTTTTATTTTTTAATTTACATTCGAGTCATTAAACATAAGAATATTGAATAAAATGTACAGATGCAGAGAGTAAAAGATTAATAAAATTAAATGATTAATTGATTAATGAGATTAAGATTAAAGGTACGAACCGATGGCTCTGTGGGCATGGCAACATGCTACGGAGTGGACGGTCCCGGGTTCGATTCCTGGCGCCGGCTTTCGTTTATTCGATACTGGGGTACTGGCCTCACCCCTCATAGCCCAGGCGTCGGCTGAGGTTAAGGGGTGACTAATTCCTCCTAAGCTTAGTCCAGAGCTTAGGGGTGAAGGCAATTCAAAAGCAATTCTAAATGAAAAATATGTTATCCAACAAATACAGGGTAACGAATGAAACGATATTACGAGATACTATAATTGCTCAATTGAACACAGCAAATCATGTTTCAATTGTCACATGAAAAATGTCCAATTTCTGGTATATCTACTGTATCTCGCAATACTAATTCATTCGTTTCCCTATACTTGCCAGATCTCTTGCGTTTTGTTGGTTAGAAGAGTAAACGCCGGAATAAAAGGTGGTGAGACATGCGTGTGTTGGTCCGATTTACCGTGCGCTTTGCCGCGGCAATGCCAAAAAATTCCAGCTAACCGTATGGCAATATTAGCCACGCCGCCGTGTTTACATTTTGCGGTATACGTGTGTATGTGCTACGCCCTTCGCGCATAATATTTAATGGGAAACTGCGGTTTTTGTAAGAGTGGTCTCCACCGCATCTGTAAACGACCCAAGACCCTATAACACACGCGAATGTATATCTACAGGAGTATATGGCTTGAAAAGCACGCACAGTGGCGTGAACAGGCCAAAAGAGGAGAAGGAGAAGCGGCTAGGCTAAAAGAAGCCTCAACCGCCAAGCGCTTTTATGAACGCAGATTTTATGCGCCGAGTATACATGCATGTGCAGCAATCAACATCTTATCTATAAGGAAACCATTGTGTTTATTATGCATGATGACACTTCTCCCCCCCCCCCAGCCCTCCGCCTCTGCAAAGCAAATTGTATTTGCCCAAGTGTGTTAATAGACAAGTCTCGTACTGTAGGCGCGAGGCGCGCGGGTCTCCTGAAACCACGTGAGACCTCCTGAGATATGTCAGCTAATAATGCCAATAAAATGGTAGAATAGAAGAAAAGAATTGTAGATTGAGCTCGTCTTGGCCGATTCTTAAAAGGTCCGGTCAGTTGGTTAACTGTCACGGTCAAGAATATGTTAAGAACCATTAGGTCAATGCTGACCCCTGGTGACCCCGTATGTAAAAGCTCGTTCTGACCCCTGGTGACCCTATAGGTAAGCTCGCCAATGTTACCGATCGGGAAGTATCGATGGTGTAGTGGAGAGTTATTGACTACAGTGCTCGTAATTTCGGGTCCAAAAAAAAATTCTTACCTTCCTTCGGACTGAAAGTAAATAATAATCCTTAATGTGGGCTGCTTGCGGATATGGAACGTGAGGCCCGTGCCTGTACGTTGTCAGATGCACATTGAAGATACCTACCTAGGCCAAAAGCCTAAGCAAATTCCTATGGCAAATTCCAAATGAACAGGTCGCTCATTCTTTTCCGACGACTGTCGATAGTTATTTAAAAATTAAATAACTGATGTGCAGGTTGTTTATCTCATTTTTATGACTTTAGCTGCACGACGTTGTGATCGAAATAAATCACGCATTTTTTGGCGTTCGTTTAAAATACTTTTTACTAAATGTTGTGCATTTAAACAAAAAATAAATCTTTAACATACATTTCTTTGGCGAACTTTTCGACAGTCTCCTAAGACGTTCCGCGCCAGTGTAGTCAACAAGTGTGGCTACACAATTCTACTGTTCCGACGAGGGATCTCAAGAAAGTGTACCAGTGCTCTCTATGAGATACATTTGCTGCATCCTACGCTGTGCGGTTACGGCGTCCACCCACGCAGTGTCGTCGACCAGGCGTGAGGAAAATATGGAAACTCGGTGGATCCAACCGTGGCAGGCGAGTGTGTATAAAAATACGGTGGAGAGACCTTTTGTGTCGGCGTCTTCTTACCCCTCCTCCTCGTCCCGCCGTAATATCGGCCGCCTCCTATCGTGGGTATATGCGCGTCTTTTGCGACAATTATTATTTTTAATGCCGTATGCACCGGCGAGTGCTGGGGCCATGCAAATTTCACTTCAGCTTCAGAGCTGATACAGAAGTCGATACTAGGTAGCGCAGTTTGGTACCGTACGAGATCCACTGTATATTCGAGAATCGATACCCGAAAGTCATGAACATGATAGTTTTTGCTCTTGTAGTTCGTGCCAATGACTTTAAATTCACTTTATTTCTAGAAATGCCTACGTAAGGATTCCGTATCTCCCCTGCCTATAATTACGAAGTCGCATTTGTTTTCATTTTCTGCAGCGTTCATTTAAAACATAAAATAAAATAACGACCATGGTTATATGACTACAGAGTTGTTGTTCGCAGAAACAGTAAATAAAAAGGGACCTACCTGCGCTGTATAAATCCCCCTTTTCATAATCTTACGGTCTTACCAAAAACTAGACGAACAATATACTCTGTAATTGTTTCGTGCGGCATGGCTAGTTATACACGTTGTAAAAATACACGTTTTCTGGAGAATTTCTAATTTTCCTACACTGTTGCTCGTTATTCCCTTGTCACACGTGTAATTAATGTGTCATCATTTATATATTTTTTTAAATTCGGTGAGCTTTCGTGTAAAAATGTGCTTAGTTGGTGAAAAAACACAACATTTTACGATTTATCGTCCTTGATCGTCTATCATGGAAGAAAGCATGGCCGACGAAAGAAACTGTCTAGCCTCCATTTTCAACCGAACGTCAACGAATTTTAATTGTGATGAAAGCTCCCGACCATGCACCACCGCCCACCGCTTTGATAAAAATTGAATTTCAAGATAGACCAACAAAAAAAAAAATAATAATAAAAGACCCATTTTAGTAACCAACGCAAACTATACACTCATTCCAACACCAGAAGGTTTCTTGTATTGTATGTATGTTGCAACGGAGACTGGAAAAAAAAAATATTGAAATAAATTCAATTTTAATAGAATAGCTGGGTAAGTCGACGGCGATCCCATATTTCTCGAAACTGGCGTTGGGGGAAGATAATTTCATGCTATGTCTATTGTGTGACTATTGTCATTTTCGTTTTCATCCAGTGACGTCAGTTGGATTCGTTCCATGTCCAGCTGTCCCCCCTCGGCTTTCCTTCGATAAGGAAAGAGAGTGAAAGTCAGACCTGTCTATATATTCTACACGTGTAATAGGGTGTTCCCCCCCCTCTTGTCTATGGACGGGGTTGGGGTTGAACCATTCGCCATATGGTGCCTGCCGGACTCACGTGTATTTCCTCTCGCTCTAGGCTCCCTTCTCTCTCTCTCGTTCTAATCGTCCGTTTTTGCCCGCGGTGGAAGGGACAGGGGATGATGTGTGTGTGACCGTTAGCTGTTAGGGGTGGAATTTTTTGCTGCTGCCTGCTGTCGATTGGACCACTGACATTGGAAACGGGGCGTCGTACGTTGTTCGCGTCCCCCTTGTGCGCCATTGGGCTTCAATGCCTAAATGGCTTTCCGTGGCCCCTCATTGGCCAATGAAAGCAGTTCCCTCGAGAGATAAGCGATCGAGGGGCCAATTGACTATAGGGAGTTGTTTTTTCTTCCTTTAAATTGCTGAAATCTTTGGTTTACCAAAGTTGTTAAAAAAAGTCGTCTAGCATGGTTTCTGACGTTGAGCATCGTCATGAACAAACTTAGATCGTCATTTTGTGCTCATAAATATTCAATTATTTCAGCAGTGTACACATACAATGGAATTTGTACGATCCGTGTAACCCAGACGGTATTGCAACCGAATGCGAGTACGGCGGTTCCGGGTTCGATTCCCGGCGGGGAAAAAATATTTAAAGATTTTTTTGCAAATAATTACCTCCCCCCCCCCCAAAAAAAAAATTCGAAATGTTTGAGCTATTATTAAATATTACTATAATAATTATTATATTATATATTACTATATTATTATGTATTACGATAATTATATTAAAATAATAGATTAATGTGAAAGAATATTTGAGGCGATATACTCGTATTTATTTTTATGAGCACATTACAGGCATACTATTTACCTTAATTAAAAATTTAGTCTCTAACCATTAGAGTACCCGGTGACTGCTAACCAGCCTACACAAAGTAGAAAAGTCACTCAACTCTTTAAAACTCGCAAAGAAGCAAAAAAAAGCCGAGAATCGCCACCCGGTTCTTAACATATTTAAGACTCGCGTACAGACAGTTTATAATATACACACACGATTATAAACACAATTCATGTCAGGCTCTAGTTCAAAAGTACTGAATTTCATTCCCTGTCTATATGTATGTCCCTGTCTAAACGCCTGCGCCCTTTTTTTGCCATGTTGCGGAGTTGCGAGACAACATTCCGGGTAGGGGATGCTCATTGTGGGAAGTTGTATTTATCGCAAGCAATAGGCAACTAATTTCGCATGCGAAAAAAAAAATTAAAATTTTTTAAAATCACTAACAACGCCCGGTGCGCATTTCCATGCTTGGGTCTTAAGCTACAAATCAAGACGAGCTTTCTCTTCACCCCACAGAGACGTAGATGCACAAATACTTTGATATAGAGGCCAGACGATTGTGTTTCCTAGAAATCTGAGCTACACTCTACTAATAACGTGTGTGGGAGCACTCCCTGTGGGTAATCTCAGTAAATTATCAAACTGTCTGGTTTATTACACAACCAATGTGTATTACAAACAGGCTCGTGTAATTTCGTGGTCGACACTTATATACTATCTCAAGTACAGTATACGCCCAAAAGAAAATTGAATGGTGGATAGTATTCTTGCCTTTTATGCGCGAGACGCGGGTTCGATTCCCAACCAAGATCTGCGGAAATTTTCGTGTGAGAAAAATAATTAAGTAATGAGACCCGTGCCTGTACGTTGTCAGGTACAAGATAGCATTGGTCAGACGCTTAGGTGAATTCGTTGGCAAACAGATTAAAAATAATCAAGCAATCTAAAAAATAATCAAAGTTTACACTGTAGTTCTAGACGAACGATAGACGACTGCAGCGGCTTCCATTGATAATTCGAAGTGTCTCTGTCGTGGATTATTAAATTTTTAATGGATTGTGCTACTCGAATTATAAGTACATAATGCACATGTTCCATATGAAGCTGGTGAATTGAGAAAACATTACTGCGACTTAAGCATGTATTACAAGCGTAATTAACAATTTTACAAAGTGCGTTGTTTTTGTCGGGGCTATATTCTAGCTAAAAAATGTTATTCGAAATTTTGAAGCTTAATTATCGAAATATTTCACTAATTGGAAAGGTTTTATCGCAGGTTTCTTGGCCATGAACGAAAAAATGGGGCATCATTAATTTGCAGCCTTGAACCAGAATGAACCGATGACATTACACGTCTATTGCAGCATACATGCACAAGGGCTGATTGAAAAGTGGTGACAATGCCTTAATGACTTTCGAACAAATGGCGTCACAGGTCGTTTTAGAATTTCTGAAGTTGAACTGTGGGTAAAAATTAAGTAACTTTTTTATCTTCGAAAAGAAAAATGATCACAATATCACACAATTTAATATATAATAAATATATAACACAATATAATATCACACAATCGTTGAATATTCGACTGACTTAAGAACCCTTATAAACATCTATGATATGTTTAAAAATAGTTTAAGAATAATTAAATTTTTACGGAGATTAAGAAGCATATAAATAATGCACTATTTTTATCTTTCCGGCATAATTCAGTCAAAAAAGGAACGGCTAAAATAAATAACTTAATCTTCACCCACATGATAGCCAAAAGGTTGCAGCTCGTGCATAACATTTAAAATGACCTGTGGCGCCATATATTCGAAAGTTATGATAATAAATTTGTATCATTACTTATCAATCAACCCACGTACACACAACTCCATAACGGTATATAAGAATATTCCAGCCACACACATCACGTTTTTCCTTTCATGTAATAAGCGCGATCTTTTTGAATGCATTAATTGAGACATTATGGTATACGTGTGTGTCTAGTTTAACGATCTCATAAAATTGCGCCGATCTAATCTTCAACTTCAGAGCAAATTGTACCTGCATCACATATTACAATCATTTTTGCTTCTTTGGCAAAAGTGTTTTTATGTTGGCTTACGTACATTGTACTTGCACGTCTACGGTTATGCATGCAATTAAGCGTAAGCTAGAAGCTGGGGCAACGTTGCGTGATCATTAACCAGCGGCTTATTAACCCATATTAACTATTCAAAACGTGCATGTTATCGTTGGCGAGTTTAGCACATACTGTACACATGTCAATTACTGTTCTTGAGTAAAAAAGATGCGTACAGCTGCACGCGAAAAAAAGAATCACGTATTACTTCTTCCACGTCTTAAATAGAGAGAGTCTTAATTAACACGTTTGTCTATTTAGCATATTAAGAGATTTAAGATTTTTTCGACTTGGAGGGATTGCATTTTTTTACATGAAGAAAGTGGCACCACACGTTATCTCACTTTGTTCACTTCGTCTTTTATTGATATATATCGAGGAATCGTTGGTATCGGTGGCAAAATTTTTAACCTTTCTTCGGAATGGAAGTAAAACCGTGAGAAACCGTCCCTTTGCGTTGTCAGGTACACGTTGAAAGGTACCTACCTAAGTCAAAGCTTAGACTTGGCCAAATTTTTCAAATTACTAGATTACCCCTTGGGGTCTTTGAGGCGAATGCGTTAGTAAACTTCTATAACATCAAAAAACAACTTCGTCTTTTAAATTGACGTATTGCACGTGTTATTAGGCCTCTGTGGTGCCTAAAGGTTTTGGTGACTTTGTTTGATGTCATTATTGGCACTAACCTGCCGCTCAAATGGGTATATTTGAGACTATTGTTCTTTGTCATGGTCGCCACCACAATAACCCTTTTTCTACAAGACTTACCTATAGCGGAGTCATGCTCATTTTACGTATTATCGTTACAGTTCAACAGTGGTAATTATCTGGATCGCTTTCGTACAACAAACAGCGTTCTAGTTTGATCATGTAAACAATGTAATGGGGGTACAACTGACAAATGTTCGATTAAATGTCCACACGTCATTCCTATACATGCATGCAGAGGCGGACTGTCTCAATCGGGGGCTAAGAGAACCAATTTTATTTGACCCGATGCCCTTATATTTTTTAGCAATTGTTAATTGGTGCACCCTCACATAATGCTATTAGCATCATGAGGGTGCAAACAATATTGCGTGAACAATGTTCTTTATTTCTTCGCAATCTGTATTGTCGTAGAATAACGTTCACGTTGATTAAATTAAAAAAAAAATTGTAAAAAATTCTGGGGGCCCAGTTGGGAATCCGCGACCTCCCGATCGGGCTAGTCCGCCTCTGCATCCATGTGTTACGCGCATGCCTATAAACTAGACCTTTCATTGGTATAGGGTAAATCGATGCTCGAAATTATAGGGTGGTTAATCAAAATTCCTTTCATTGGAGGGGCGCCCCATGGTCAATAAATTATTACTCATCGCTCTTCGTCGTTGCGCATAGGAATTTTTCGATGTTTACCTTTCTAACGAACACGTGCGACGTTTGATCTGCTGCACAAATTCGATTATACACACGTGTACATGTAATTATAATATTGTTTTTTGACCATCCGTCCAAACTTGGTTGGCCAAGATTACGTAGTCTCGTTTAAAAATACCAGATATGATATATACCAGAAATAGCAGATATGAATTAACAATGGTGCCAGATGCATTTCGAATGCGAATTACTGTTTTTCATTCCCCGATTGTACGTTGCTCGACTTTGTCGTTGACTCGTTGCTATCAATCCAAATGAATTAATCTGGGAGGCTGGGAACGGTGGCGCGTTCCTGTAATCCCGCTGCTGGGAAGCGTACTAAACGATGGCTCATGAGCCTACGGTCCC
>JAUJYS010002883.1:0-13966 GCA_033995665.1 Melogona broelemanni | reverse complement strand
TGCGCCGGGAATCGAACCCGGGACCATCCGCTTTGTAGTCGATGACCATAGCCACTGAACCACGGAGGCCGCACAAACTTAAAGATGATTATTTTTTTAACTTTGAATCGGACAACATTCTTGCAAGATTCTGGGATCAAATTGTAATCAGCATTTTCAGATCATGGCTCTAAGAATCTTTTAAAAGTGTTGACCGAGATTGCAACAAAAACTAAGAATTTTCTTTACTTTTAGCATTGTTATTTCTTTTAAGATGCAGTTTCAGGTGGCTGGGCAATGCCAGTTCATCAGACAGCTCGGTAACATTGCCTATGCGTTCTGCAACCGATTAACCGCGCACCATTCAAAATGGCCGACTTCTGCGCACGAATACACAGCAGGCACGACGTGCACGAAACGTGTCTCGTCACTGGCGATGTGGCGCGGGGTCGTCTAGATACAGGACGTCCCGACCAGCCAGCCTCCCGGGAGCACGGAGCGTTCTCACTAAACAATACCACCGTAATTAAATCGAATCGCAAGACTTTTTCCGAGGGGAAACGTTAAATAGAGCGAGCCAAAACCGAATCCGTCGCGATCGACAATAGAGCCGTCGTCGGGCCAATGCGGTGGCGGGCAGAAACAAAAAAAGAAAAACGCCGAAAAAAAAAAACGAACGTGGCCTCATTTGGCATTTTACAATTCAGTCAAGCACTATGGTCGCCCGACGGCCAAAAACATGCTAACACTTTTTCTCCTCCTGCCGGTGTAGCTACTGCGAAGCATCGGTACCGACAGGTGGCTACGAAATCCACCTCATCCAAAAAGGAGATCCTTGACGTGTATGTTAATTAATTAATTAAAGGGGGAAATCCGTTTATAAACCGGTCGAAAAATGTCTTTGAAATGAGACATCATTTTTGAAAAGTAATTAAGAATCTAACAAACAATTAATTCTCCAGGCAAAAAAACAACGGAGAAACACATCGTCTTAATTTTAAGACACTCTTGCAATAAAATAGGGCACGAAATTCCGGGATAACTTCAATTTAAAATGTTATTCTAAAAACCTTTATTGTAACAAATGTCAAAAATAAATTGATTACAAAATTAGAAATATTTTTTTTTAATAAATTTAAAACCATAAATAAAGATTCGCTGGCCGCAAATGGATCGACAATTTGAGAATGCGCCAATGATTGCAAAAATCGACAATAATATATCGTCGAAACACAGTCGGTATTGCAGGTTCGACTCCCGGCGCGGACTCTAGTTTATTCGAAACTGGGATACTGGCGAAAGTGTTTCCTGCAAACAGACATTGCTTTGGCAATACGAAAGGCACAGAATTTCCCGTAGTGATATTCACTACAGCGATTGGAAATAACAATCAAACAGCGAGTGCACTCAAATAATTTTGAGTGCACTCGCTGTAAGCTGAAAATTCTAAATTGTTTGTAACCGACACACTTTTAATTTAAACTGTACGAACAATACACGAACTGTACGGACAAGGCAACCCAACAAGACCACCGCATGCGAGATTGTTCTCGATTTCTGGGCACTTTTGAAAAGCGTCGGGCGTATTAAGCGAACCAAATTAGCATAACGTAATGCAGCACGCTCGGCGATAACTTTCCAAAACACAAAATGGCCGCCAATTTGCCTACGTGTCGCCCGTCTCCCAGCAAAAAGGTGCCAAGTTTTGATAAGCCACCGGGTATAACCAGACGCTGCATGTACGCAGCACCAGCAGGCAGTTGTCAAGTCACGGCATACAAATTTAAAATTAGAGCAGCAAATCGCTTCTGGGAAAAGTGGGTTTCCCAGATCCACCCCCATCCACACACTCCCGTTCAGTAGCTTTCCAGCAAATGCGCAAATACGCCACCAGGGCCAGATGGAGATTGAGAAAGGGGGGGGGGGGCAACTGGGTGGCTGGCGCGGAGACAATTTTCACGACGCGCAGCAGCCAAATTAAGATGATCAAATTATGAGAAAGACAAAAAAAAAGCGAGGCGCAAACAATGTCGAGTCGCGCAAAAAATTCCGGTCACACTTTATTGTCATGTTCTGCGGTTATTACTAAAGTGTTTATTCGTTCGGCCGTGGATAGCGAGCAAAACTTAATTCAAAATTATGCTCGAACGCCTTTTAAAAGAGGTTCACGAGTAGACACGATCTTTCAACCATAACAAAATAAATAAGTTTCTTAATGGCAATATATTTAGTACTTAACGTATTGGGTATCCAATACGTTAAGTACTAATTTTTTAAGTGATTTTGCCAAGAGATACATTTCACTTTCGTTCTTAATAGAAAACATAAAATCATTTTGGAAATGCCTAGCTTTTAAAATCAATACTTGTGTTTGTGTGCACTAACACAACCCGCAATTTAAAGGCAGCGCAATCACGCAATACTTAGGGCAGCGAAAAAATTCAAGCAATCAAAATAAAGCGGATAAGAAGACTCAAAAGTTCACAAACATAATAAAATTGATGTTAATGTCATGATTTAAAAAAAAAATCGATTACGTGACGCATCCCTTTTTAAACCCACCAAACTGGACAAACAAATATTGCTCACCCCTCAATAACAAACGGAGAAAAATTAGAAAATAGTGAAACGTCCTTACCTTGAATCAGCTGCATCTCGGCGCCGACGTGGAAGGAGATGGTCTCGCCGTGGTTGACATGCAGGTGCACCACGTGCTGCCCGCCGCTTCCCGACGCCTGCCCCGGCACGGGCGGCGGCGGCGACAACGCAGCCGCGCTCACCACCCCCGGCAGCGGCAACGGTGCCGTTGAGGGCGCCATCTGGCTATTGGGACTGGCACCTCGCGAGCGCGGCCCGCCGGCACTCGGATAACGATTGGGCCGCTTCCCCAGCGAGTGACTGCGCGGTACTCCACCGCCCGAGGGCGCCACAAGGTAGGGCGGCGGGACGTAAGGGGGAGCCAGCGGCGTCGGAGTCCAGCCATTAGAAGTGGAGGAGGTGGAAGTGGTGGTGGTGGTGATGGTGGTAGTGGCGGCCGTTGCGCCACCTACCTTACTGTTCTTGTTGACGGCGGCGACATCGTTGTTGTTATTCTTGACCTTAAGGTGACCGTTGACCAGCGTCACTTCGGTTTCCGGTAGAGAGACCGCTTCGGGTGACGTCACACGCGTTAGCTCGGAGGCGCCGGCCACTTCAGCGCCATTATCAGCCGGTGGGGTAACTTGGTCCTCGCTGCTGGGTGAGGCGGTACCGTTTAGACGGGCTGACTTGAGGGGCTCGTCTGATGCGTTCGGCACGGTTAGATCGTCGCCGTCGGTCGCCAGGGGCTGCAGTCGCGCGTGGTCGCCGTTAGCGGCGCCAGCGTCGTCGGTCTTGGACATGACGGCGGGCTAGTCTACGGGCGCTGGATGGCTGGGGAAACAGTGGGTGCGATGTAGCACCGCTCTTCTCAACTGCAGAAGAAAAATAAGAAATGAGGGATTTAATAATTGAATTTAAAAATTTAAAGTAGGTCAGAGAGATACGAAAAATATTTCAACACACACACACACACAAAAAATGGAAATAAATTCTCAAAATATCAAAAGATGTAGTTCAAAGAGAACAATGGCATAATTCGAGCAGACAATGCCAGGCGAATTATGGCCCATTCACCGCGTTTTTATCCTCGCGGTTTATCACCTACATCCCCAACTCCATATCTTATCAAATTAAAAAAGTGGGGCAGATGCCCTTTTGTATTCTAATCTGTGTGTCGGGGGAAATAAACGCAAATTCGTCGTATATATTCGAGACAGAAGGATTTAAATCAAAATTTAAAGTTACCAATGCAATCTGCATGCGGTTGCAAACTTCATTTCTACCTGTCTTAGCGTGCATCGTATATCAATACAAAACGTAGGGAGAACCATGTTCTTTTGATTAATTCGCGCAGTGATCTATTGTTGCAATTCCAGCAAAATGCATAAAAAATGACATATTGTGACGAAACAAGAATACACTCGTTTTCCTCCAATGCGAATTAAAGGCCGCAGAAAAAAGACAGATTAGTTTCCAATGAGAATAGATTCCGCCGTAAACGGCCCAACGGGTGGGCGCTTGTTGTGATACAAGAATGATAAATAATATAAAAAACAAGACAAACGCAGTGGCAGGGGTAGAGTCACTATCTACCGTCTAGCTTTCCAGCTCTTTTTGATTCCAGCTGGCAGGCTATGCTAAATTGGGAATCCCTACATTATGTGATAGCTTCTGCAACCTTGCCACAAGACTGAAGGTCTTCTTGAAAATTGGATGCGTTTGGCACCCTGTGCGACAGGCAATTTTAGCGCCCTCATTCGCCGCAGAATCTGCCTTGGAACAATTCTTGAAATTTTCGACTGCAAATTGGTAATTTCTTTGCTATTATTTCTAACGGAATTTGTGGCCATGAACACGTTAAATTTATTCGGAATAAATAATTTCAATTTCGTCAAAATCAATTAAGTATTTACGCACCTTCACTGTTCTAAATCTTAAACGGCAGAACGACTCAGATGCAGCCCATACAAAATGCGCCCAGGACAATAAATAGCCCACGTGCTCTTCTGAGTTTTCACCCATCTATCAAGGAGACAACATTTCTACGGAAATGTTGTTGCATGCTGGTCAAATCTCAAGGCTGCGGCGATGGTAAAGCTACGACACGAGGTGGGAAGGCGGTCATCTGGGGGCTCTCGGAAACACTGGTTGGACTGCAATTTTCAAGGCCAATTAGGAAGCCTGGTTGGCTACGACGCTCAAGATAATTAACTAACCAGACGTTTATCGAGCATCGATCGTAAGTAAAGTCGGAAATTTCAACGATATTCGAGTTACTCAGAATTAAACTTCTTGCCTAGTTGGCCAGGGTAACAGCACCTCAAAGAAATCAGAATTTTATTTGAATCGGCAAAATTGCAGTTGAAATTATGAAATTCTGACAAAATCATAACTTTCTTCATTGATGCTGATCAATGAAAAATGGTGTTCCTCATACAAATACGAGTATCTTGGTAATAATAGTTTCAAAATTGAATAATTATAAACGAATTTAGGAAATTATTCTTTCGTATAATAGATTATACAGGGGCGATGAATTAAAACAAAGGTGGCAAAAATAAAATTAAACTTCAGATGTAATAGCCACGTTGCTGGAAGGCGGTACGCGAATGAAAATTAAAAATAAATAAATAAATTTTAGCGAGCTTTTATTCGTAGGGTCACCAGGGGTCGCCATCAACTCAGCTGTACTTAGCAGGAATAATAACCACTCGAGATGTAATACCGGTAATAGAAAAAAAATCAATTGTAAAAGATAACGTAACTGAACAATTTCAAAATGAAAAAAAAATTGTCATGCATTTTAGAAATTTAATAAAAAAGTGAAGAAGAAAAAAACGATAAATTTAATATTTCCTACATTCTCAACATTTCGCCATTTCAAACGTTTTAAAGTGAGCGGGGAATTTTCATTAGAACAGGTGGGACCGCCATTAACAATTTATAAACTTTTGGTTTCTGGGACACGGCTTTTTTTTATCGCAATGGCAGCCTCTGTTCAACAACAATTTTTTTAGTAAGGTGGAGGGGGAGGAATGGAGTGAGAGAGGCACTTGCGCCCGACCATGCGCCACCCAGTTTATACACAATCAGCGGCCAGCATCAAAAATTGCGCGCCGCGAATTAGAAAAGAGAGAAAAAAGGGGTTGTTTGACAACCGCGCTCGCCATTTATTTTTGTTTACTCCACCTCAAGATGAGGGGTGGTGGGGAGGAGAGGGAGGGATTGTTCTATAGAACTACTCGAGGGCAAAAACGTGACACCTGAAGTTTTCCCCGAAAGCCTGAACGCGCCACGCACGCTTGTAACAAGGAAGTGAGCGAACGACCGAAGAAACGATGTTGAGTATTTCTCGCTTGCCTTGTATATAAAACATAACCCAAGACGTTGGCAGGATAGAAACCGCACGACGTCGCCTTTCTGAGGCGAAGAAGGCAAAAAAGATACAGATGGAAGTTTCAATCTCATTTCGAAAATATTATACTAGAAAAGAAAATATACCACAAAAGCAGTAATTAAAATTCAAGCTAATGAATAAATAAAAAAACTGGCGGCATTTTTATCAAAATGACATTGAATTACTCTTACGTCTGTCTTGGCCTGCTTCTTAGTTTTCAAGAAAAACAGTTAGTGCATGTAAGGAAATAAGGGGTACAGTTCGAAATAACAGACAAACAGACGTCATAGACAGTCGCAGTGCATGTCCACGGACGAAATTATTTCGATCAGTCATCTAGCCTCTCATCTCTTTGGACCGCATTCTCGACCTCAACAGGTGTGTCGAGGGAAAAGGATGGCCGAAAAATCGTTTTGCGAGAATGAAGCGCCGATGGAGCGAAACCAATGGACACGATTGGCTCTCTCACACGTGCAGCGTGCATAGCGCACGATTGGCTCGGCTCGCACGTGCGGTGAATACAGAAAAAAAACCACCTGTAGCGCCCTCTGGCGTCAGATCAATTACCAGCTGTTTCCATTCATCGGTTTGTGCCAATTAAAAACAACAAAAAAATCAGCTACAACACGAGTCGCCTGATTTTTGATTTATGAAAACAGTTGTGCATTGTACCTGGCTATAACTAAAATCAATGGAAATATTGAAAAGGTTTGCCTTTTAAAGTTGCACTGAAAACACTTTGATTGAAAGGGAAAGTAGCAGGCCGATTCAGATAAACATTCAAACTGAATACGCAGGGCCGCTTCCCGGTCCAACACCCATCAATCAGATTTAGATTTTTTTTTCCACTTCCCATTAGCTTCTTGTTGCACGACTCCACCAAGATATGATTCTGGGAAAAACTGTAATCCATTTATCGTGCAATCTGTTATCTATTTTGATGAGGTGTGAAGTGAAGCCCCCGTACAAAAAGGCGAGCGAAACTCTATTTACACGACTGAGCAACCCTTTCCACATTGATAAAAAGAGATTGATTACACTCTACACGTGTGCTATATAACATCTACAAGCAAGAGAAAAGTCTGTTTTTTTATCGAATCGCGAGTATACCGAGAGGCAGACAGCATGTAAGGGCTATGAGAAACAAATGCAAACATAAATTGTTGGGAGTATATGCAGTATGCTAATACGGTATGAGCAGGTGTAAAAAAAATTCCGCCTCTCGCGAAAATAATTTATTGCCAATTTGGTGAACCGCTCTTTTTTGTTGGTCGTGACGTAATTTTAATGATGACGATCTAATGACCCGTCTAATTGAGCTTTCCAAATTCGTTTCTAATTGGGGGAAAAATTTGTTTCCGACGGGTCGTATAAGATGCCGGTCGTCACACGTAGCCTACTGAAAGTACGTTGAGCCCGTGCGGCCACATTCTTGGGCGCATTCTTACGCCACTAATGCGCTTGTACCGCTCCGAGGTATTCGGTCGGGCAGGTTTTCCAGACAATCGTCAAGATTGGAATAGATGTGCGGCAATTTTTTTTTTTCAAATACACATCGTCTACAAAAATAGTCGTAGAACAAATAATAACAGGTAAACCCATTCTGACAAGTTTCTAGACAATCACCACAGACCTAAATACTCGTATGCACAATACAATAATTGCTTCTTTTAATGGTTGTGTTTTAAAACGTCAACGATAAATCAAGGAGCTACAAGCTTTGTCGTTGTTCTTACAATAAATTCGACAACAATTTGAAATTTAAAGAAATAAATTAAAAATTCTAGTCGGTCGTTGTTACACAGTTCGAAACGTGTATGCAGCAAAAAGTTAAAATAAAAAAGTGAATATTCTTATTTTACAAGCTGATCATTAAAAATTAGGAACAATAAAGTTGAGCAAAAAAAAATAAAATGGTTGTTTTTCGATTGACGACGGCAAACATGGTTTAGAAAACTAAAAGCGAAAAAAAATATATATAAAATAATGTAAATGATGTTGCTTTAAATTTTTTAACGAAAAACAATGTGTGTTATTGTGTGTATATTTATGTTTGTGCAAATAAAAACAAATATTTACAGAATTACAAGTGTAGAAAAAATGAAAAGTACAAGCGTAAAAAAAACTAAAAGTACTAGTGTAGAAAAAAAATGAAAACAATATTGTAACTGTTATCTAAAAAAATAACGACAAATATGGCAAGATTATTATAGATCGGCAATTGTCTATATAAACAAAAAACCATATATTTGTAGAAATACAAATGCACAAAAAAAAATAATATTCAACTGATATTCATAAAAAAAGTTTAACGATAAACACGCAAAGTTTCAAAGAATTATACTGGAATACATGGCATACATTTTCAAAGAAAAATTAACGATTATATATTTCTAGAAGGTAATCCATTTCATTAAAAAAAAGGCGTCTAATACTTACGATTTTTGATACTCCAACAGGACGAAAAAAAACTCCCCCCACTCCGCCGATCCAGGAAGTGGCAACTCGAATCCCGATACCTCGACTTGTAATTCGAACCAACCAAAAACCACCGAGTCGCAGCACAAGAAACACAGCAACAACCACCTTATTGTGTAGCGGGGCTATACACAGAATGGTGCGACGGACGATCGACGACGCTGTCGGTTCGCGGGTTCACGGAATTTGTGTAGACGGAAATACCACCTGGAGCAGAAAAAATAATATACACCGCGTTAGTTAATAGTAAACCGCCTACGCCGACACACTAGCTCGTCTATGGCTTCAACGTTTGACAGTTGGGCCGATAGATTAATCTCGCTGCACGTGTCGGATATGCCCCGAAAGCCAATATAATAATATACAGGACTGCTGGCTGGCGCGTGCGGCTGGACCGACTGCCCCTGGGCAATAGTCCAGGGCGCCTGCCGTGAAATGAGACAGGCGAGTTTGTCAATTTTATGACAATGTAATGCGTTTTATAAACGAAATTAGCCCATTTTAAAACAACAATGGTATGAGTAAAACCTCATTATGGAGTTACAACAACTTAAACTGATACATGATTTTTCAAATTACTGTGCCGAAATTTGTTAAGACATCCAAGGAACCATATTCCAGTACCAAGAATTTTTAAACGTTGATAAATATTCGAGGTAGTGTAAGTTTGACATTTGACACTTAAATTATAGACATGTGAGACATAAATTATATTGTTAGTAGCGTGCGGCGTTTAAGACGGAAAATAAAAACAATCGAATGCCAATTTTTTTAAAAATATTCTATTATTATATCATGTACGAGTGTTCGCCGGATTATGTTCGTATTTTTTTCCCCGCAATGTACCCGGAACATGTCCTCACTCGCTTAAAGTTGTTCGTTGAAGTTGCTCAGCAACTGGAATTCGAAATTGGACGATAAAGCGCTTACGTAAATCACGTGACGTCACCACGTCGATGAACACGACAACGTACTCTTAAATCTGATAGGGAAATCTGCGATTTTACTACGGTAGCAGCAGAACTAGTAATTTTAATAGTACAACTATACGACTTGAAACATTTTCACGTGAGCCATACGCAGTATTTTGAAATACTCTCGTCACACACATACGATTCAATTTTTCTGCCCAGGGATCAATAATCAATCTTCAATTCCCCGGTGGACAAGACTCGAGGTTTCCAATTGATGACCGAACACGTGTGACTGTGTGCGTGTGTCAATGATCAAATTATATCGGCAATCGGCCATATCATTATTAACAGTTGCTAGTTACAAAGCAACATTGGTTACTTCGTGCATTGGGCATTGGTCCAACACCAGCCATTTCGTCTGCCGTATATACTCCACCGCACATTACGTAGCTTGCGGGGTAATCGACATGGTTCGTGGAGTTGTGTGTTTTTAGTGTTTGGCAATTCGTGTGTATTTGGGTAGAGGGATGACGTAAGCCAGCCCGCCGTCAATTTTGCCATGACAATTAGCCGTTCCATCTGGTCGGCGTGTCGATTAATCTAGTAATTTATTCAAAAACAAATCGATCAATGTGTTGCCATATGCGTGAGACTTCAGACTACTGTATTTGAAAACCATTATCATGTACTACATTATTAAAATTTGAAACAATTGCAGTTTGTATCACGAGTTTTGAACTAACTTGTCTAGTAAAGCAATTCCAAATAAAGATAAACACTGAATCCAAAAATTACCAATGCCGTTATCTCCAATGGAGTTAATTGCTACCCTTTACTGTACTTCCTGATTTAAACCAATAAATGAAACAATTTTTAATTGATTACTCTTCATTATAAAGTTAATGTTCATAGGAGCCGTTGGAATGCAATAGCTAAGAATATTAAATTAATTCTCTTCCAAAATTAACTTAATTCCAATTCTCTCTGGTCGAGAATAATTTAATTTTCTTAGCTGATTATTCTTCAACATATTGTCGTGAAAAATAACTATTGAATAATTTTTATTTTTTATTCAAATTATTTCCATGTGTTTAGAGGTTACGGATACTTTGCGGTAGGTACTTTATTTGGAAGCCGTTCAGCTACATTAGGATTTGCTAATCACTTCAATATAATAAATCGTCTCACCATTCAGAACTCCGCTTGATCTATAAAAACACCACTTTACAAAGCAGCTACATATATTTTCGAAGAAATTCACAGTGTGACAAAGTATCGATAAGACTGGAGTCGTGGCTACAAACTTCGTGGCGCAACCATTGGTATATGCGGTCATTTTAATGGTCCATGTGTCAGCTGTCCACTATGATATTGCTTGTGAAAAAAAAATCAGCGTTTCGATGCAGTGGGGCCGTTTATGTGAGAGTCGATAATGTGCTAATGTTGGATACTCCATAGGAGCAATGAGCTGTCGTCAAATCTCAAAAAAAATACGAAGACACCCCCAAAAAACATTTGAAATGATGTACCAGGTCAACGGTGTCACGTGCTTATCCCAAACAAAGATTTACCTGTGACATAAACTCTTTGCTCCTCGAAATTTGCTTCGCGAAAACGCTCCGTTTAAAATGGAGCATTTGGAAATTGAACCTTTTCGCGAAGCAAATTTCGAGGAGCAAAGCGTTTATGCCAAATGTAAACAATAGTTTGGGATAAGCACGTGACATCGTTGACCTGTTACATCATTTCAAATGTTTTTTGGGGTGTCTTCATATTTTTTTGAGATTTGATAACAGCCCCATTGCTCTTATTGGGGTTTCCGGCATGAGTAGGTTATAGACTCTCACATAAACGGCAGCACTGCATCGAAACGTTGAATTTATTTTTACCAACAATATCAGCGTGGACAACTGACACATGGACCATTCAAATGACCGCATATACCAATGGTTGGCGCCACGAGGTTTGCAGCCACGACTCACGTCTTATCGGTACTTTGTCAAACTGTGTATATTCTGGTGCTCAGAGGAACACTTTTGTTGGAATCTGAATTCCCTCCATACTACAATAAGGATAAAGGTGTCCTTTAGGAAAACATTTTTATTTTATTTTATTATTACTCGGCAGAGCAGCCGGCAAAATTCAACAACGAGCTGTTGGGACGGTCGCTGAAAATTGTCAACACGAATTTTCCAAAAACGTTTACGGCGGTGCGACCCCAACGCGCGTGCTCGAAATATGCAGCCAGCTGTTTGGCTCAGTTTGCCGACATTGGTCGTAAACTCAGACCGAATGCATTTATATGTTTGTTTGACAGTAAACGGTGTACGATGAATGATATCAGCCCTGTACTGTATAACTTATGATATTGTATCGTTGTTGTGTGCCCCCTCCCTCCCTCGGCAACAATATGGTTAAACGGCATGTGTGCGAGTTCCTTTATGATAGGACGACAGCAGTAAATTTATCTTGATGGATAAGAGGATTTAGAACAGCGCCGGATTAACACCAAGCTTGTCGTGCTCTTCAATACTGCATACATCATACAGTCAAAAAATATATTCATGAATTGTCAATAATTTTTAAAGAACAATTTACTAGGCACATTTTATTTTTTAACCGCCAAATAGCTTAATCAAACTGTAAGGTGTACGTCAACAATATATTCTACCTGCTTACGATATTGGTTATCCAGGGAAAATTAAATCATTCGTAAAGCTGTACAGTTCCCATTGAAGTGTATAGTGAAGGGTAAATAATTCTTCCATTGCAATATATGAATAATTGAACAAAATAGTAATAGGCCAGCATACTGGTAAATAGCCACGTCCAACTTTAATTGTTAATGAACTACTATTGACGCAAATTTAGGCTTAAAGGTTTTTTTAAAAATCAGCTGACCATGCCAAATTATCAACAGATGTTTAGTCAGCGTTTCCCTCATGAAGGTGCAAAACAAACATACGATAGGCAAGATCATCTAACGAGAAGTCGAACCTCATTCATGCCAGTGCCAACAAATTCAGGTCTGATACACCAACGCTAAAGCCGATGTCATGTTTACTTGAGAAATTTCAAGCGTGATGTATATAACCTGCAGGTACCTTATGGTAACACATATGAGGGGAAGAAAAAAGAATTTCGTCACCTGGAAATTAAAATTCAGTATCGTTCAAATATTGCCATTTAAACGAAAGAAGAATCAGATCGCTGGATATTTGATCAAAGCCGCCTAGACTATACAGGGCTCAAGTAAGGTATCCACTAGTTAAACGTAAACTGCAATAATGTATGTTTGTTGACGACAGCTTTATTCGAAAAGCCTATCATATGTCAACGCTTGTACCACCTTGCTTGGCCATCTGCTAGCTCGGCATAATATTTGTATATTTAATCAGACACATCCTGGTGGATGACATTTACACAAACAAAACAGCAAGAATAATGTTTTTGGCAGAATATAAAAGCGTAAAGGCAGAAATGTAAATGAATACCTACTCGAGAGGCTAGGCCACCATACGGTAGCCAAATGACATGTCAAACCAGAGCTCAAACTCGATTTTTCAGGAAAATTCACCGCAGTTCACGACTGAAAACACCAAGCTCCATCCACAGGTACACAGAACAGCGGACACATTCAACCAATATCAATTAGCTGTCGCACAAATCAACAATCTATGTTACCTGTTCGAGGGAGGAAGTACAGAAACGGTCGGCCATAGCTCCCGCGTGATCCGAGAAATGCGTGTTTGACGGACGCCCGTCGTCCTTACATCAACAAGCGTGGGCCGCGATTAAATGTCAAACGGCAGTTTGTCAGCGCGCATTTTTGATGTTCGAGCCAATGGCTATAGAATCACCGTTCATCTGTTCAAGCACAGTCCGACATTGATGACACAGGTAATGCCACACAGCGCACAAATATTTTTGTAAATAAAAACTTCGAAAAGCAAGATCCTCAAGAAAACGCGAATGCTTTTTGGGCTTGACCACCACCTACTGCCAAGGCAATGCTCCGTTTATCACCAGTGTCGATTTGGCGTCGTGATGCGGGTGAGGGCGCGTGCTGCATTTCAGTCTCAATATACAAGAGGGAAGCGGTGGAAAAAAAAAATAATTACAATAACAAGGATTCCTGAAAGAAAGTTTATGATCACCGGAATGTGGCCTACATCCTATGACCAATATGGTAACTCACCCGTTCGCCGCTGCATAACATTTTGGCGCTAATATCAGGCAGCCAAGACCGAAAGCGCGCGAAACACGCATGATGGTTGCCATGGTTACATCACGGATGCGGGGATTTCGAAAAAATGCAAATGATCTTTAAATGGAATTTTTCCCCGATGTCAATTCGTGACGTCACAAAAATAAATTATTTTGAAGAACGAGATCCCATAAACAAAAGCATAAAAAATTGGTGAACACTTGAAAATCTTAAACAATCTTACAAATGATGAATAGTGTTTAACTTGTTTTAAAAAAATCAAATGTATGAAAAAATAAATTTGCAACACACAATTATTTACTTTTCAATATATCTATACTAGCTTTAAGTCCGGCTTCGCCCGGTTGTGTATTGCGCCATGCGTACCTTCTGTCTTTTGTTGAATTATTT
>JAUJYS010002882.1:0-13966 GCA_033995665.1 Melogona broelemanni | reverse complement strand
GGTACTGGAATGTGCCCCTCATATATCGCCGCAGCGACGCGAGGGGTACAATAACCTCCTGTAGTGTTATTTACTACAATGATTAAAAAAAAAAAAAAAGGTACCTGGATGTGTCGGATGAATTTGATCGCCGGATTATGAGCTCGTCAGTGTGTGGTGGAACGATACCGATAATCTCTCGTCGATAGTTCTGACTGCGCCACTTGAACCAACCGCTGTAATGATCCCTGCAATTATTTTTTTTTTTTAAAACCCATATTAAGATGGAACAAAACGCTTCCATAGCGTCTTATTTATAGATGCCGTAATGTGCAGTGTAGCTTGAACTGCGTACCTGACAGCGTGGACGATCTCAGTGAGGAAAACAAGCGCCACGTTGGCGGTCACCACCAAGAGCAGCACCCGTAGCAACAGCAACGAGACGCGTACCACGGCCGACGTGCTGCTATACGCGCCCCACGTGCATAGCCAGGCGGTCAGACCCAGCACCGTCAGGCACACCAGCATCCAACAGAGGTCGATGCCCACCGAGCGCAGACCGGTCGAGGTGGCCGGATGGTGTAGCCACTCGCTGAACGGCTGCATGGCGCGAGAAAAAACGAACCTAAATTAACGTCGTCCCCCAGTGGCTCAGTTGGGTATGGTCACATTCTACTGAGCTGGTGGTCCCGGGTTCGATTCCAGGCGCAGGCTTTCGTTTATTCGATCCTGTGGTCACTGGCGTCGTTATGGAGTCCAGAGCTTAGGGGTGGATCCTGCAGCCTGGCTATTCCAGGTGCCAATCCCCTTCCCTTCCCTTCCTTGCCCCTCACATATCTCCAAAGAGACACGAGGGTGCAGTATTCCTGTAGTGCACTAGGCGCTACGGTGAATTAAAAAAAAAAGGTATATTTTATCCGTACTTCAAGAAGAAAACGCCTGTCTGTCCGTGCATCTGGATGAGTGTTTATTATTGTATCCCTGGCCATTGAGGATGGTCATATCCTCAATCATTATACTTATTAAACGGCTCCTATCTTCTTCACAAAAAATGATTTCACACATCAACGCTCTGGAGGGGGGCGAGCGAAATTAAAACACGCAACGCAGGGAAGATATGCAGTGAAACACGCTCATAAGGGGAATCGCTGAGATGTTGATGTTAATGATAGGGTAATTTCCGCGTCGAAGCATTGTGGCAATATGTGTGAATATATCTTCTATTGCGATATTCACTACAGCGATCAGCAATAATCCCTACATAAAAACCAGACTTTCCGCCATCATGTGCAAACAAAATTGTGTGTGGACATAATTCTGGTCGAACAACCCTGAATGTATCAAAGCGCTTTTGTCGCCAGGTTATCCATTTTCTTCAATTCGGTTTTCTACGATTCGGTCATGCGCAATCGCCAGTGTTGCGTACAAACGGAATGGATAAGTTTCCAAGAAACTTAAAAAAAAAAACTTTGTTTATGAACTAGAACGGGAATTGGTTGCTTTTTTTAGGAACTGGAACGGGGGTTCCTTCGGCCACGAGAGGTCGGAACTCTCAGTACATTGAATACTACTGCATGTCACCTGTTACATAAAACCGTTTGTCCTCTGACAGGCTTAAGCGAAAGAAATTTAATAAAGCGTGTAATTAAGAAAGTACATTTAATAAATTAAAGTAAGAAATAAGAAAAAGAAAAACGGAAGCGTACGATCCGTCTAGTTCAGTTGTAATGGCAACAGACTGCTAAGCGGGTGGTCCCGGGTTTGATTCCCGGACAGACTCTCGTTTATTCGATCCTGGGGTACTAGTAAAAATGTGCCCCTCACATATTGCCACAGCAACACGAGGAGTATTGAATCTCCTGCAGTGATATTCACTACAGTGAGGGGGGATTTCCCCATTAAAAAAATAATAATAATGGTACATAAAGGTCTGGAGGACAACAGTCGAAAAATGAGAACATCACCTCTATTTGGATACCAAATGGCAACCCCAACTAAATCCACCAGACGTCGCTAGCGTCGCCCCAACCTCACCATCTGAGAGACCGCGCGCGCGTCTCGCTTTCCAAAAACACCGCAGAAGAGAAGCAGAACCATTCGCCGTAACCGTCACAGCCGGCGCGCACCACGCAACCTCTCTCTCCCATACCGCTCTCACATACACATACATACAGCCAGGCGACTACCGACACCAAACCGGGCTCATCGAACGTGATGGCGCGCGTGCGTGCGCGTGGTTACCATGACGACGGCCGGCATATACTCGCGTGTCATTAATAAGTGAAAAGGTGCGCGCGCGCGCACTGCGAGTGATCCACGACACTCGCAGGTGGAAAAACGGGGAAACTGTCTGGTTCCACCATACGTGTGTGTGGTAGCTCTCCGAGTACGGGAGCGGTCGACTGCGGAGAATTGAAACACGTTAACCGGGAGAACGAGACGTGAAAAACCGCATTTAATTCTGACGCGCTGGGGTTCGTCACTATGGGAGAGAAGAAGGTTCCCCGGGAAAAGCGGAGTCCGACTTGGCCGGGCCTGACCGGGTCCCCACGCCGACGACGAAGCACGCTCCACGTCGTTGTCGACCGGAAGTGACGGTGTTTTCAACGTCAGTCATCGATCGATGCCGGTGCGACGACATTCAGGAAACGTTCGCCGTCGCGCATCGCACACAAACTGGGAATTTTCGATCGTTCCGTTTTACTAAGTTTAACCACACGGACCAGCTATAACCGGATGCAATATTTTTGTTTCCCGGTAGACAACAAACTCACGAATTCAGCGACAAATGCAGATTTGAAAAACGTCCAATAATAATCACAACAACGGATGCAACAAAAAAAAATACGAACCCAAGAAAAACGTACATGTCTCTCAGAAAGATGAAACGATTTTGTACGACGATCGCTGCCTCGCATCGTGGAATAATTTCTTCCCGCTCCACAATGCAACCACCGCCGCAATAATATTCGATTCTCCTTTTTTCAAATTCTCTACGGATTATTTATCCCGAACGTGCAAAACTAACCGGCTGTACCAAATTCGATGTACCTGTGTGGTACTCCGTTCAAAAACTACTTTTTCCGTGCAATTAGAAAAAACCACTGGATTTAAGAAAATAAGTTCCATGTTTTAAAAACCGGCGAGTGACTCACCCCTAGCCCCGCAAAAACCAAAAATATACCTGTAGCCAGATAACTGCATGAGCCTTCTCGCCCCACCACTAGGTGTCGCCACCCGGCCTCCGCCTCCGTCCCGCAACCCACAGCGCCCCCCGGCAGCCACCGACTCTCCCCCCGCTCACCGATGCCGGCCCTGGACCAAACACCCCCTTCGCCCCCGAGTCCCACCACTGACCAGTGTCGCCTAGAATGTCGACCAGTGGTCACCTTCAGCCCACCGCCGACCTGCCACTCGGCCACGCAGCGTCGACTCAACCTCTGTCGCTACTTTGCCAGCGCGCCCCGCCGACACCAGCACCATTCCGACGGACACCGGTCCGGCAGTCCGGCCGGTGCTGCTGCCGAGCCCAGTGCCAGTGCGTGCCGCTGTTGATCATCGGCAGCCGTCCGCACTGCGTCACCGCATCGCCGTCGCCTGGTCGTGGTCGGGCGGGGTTAAAAAGTCCGCGTGGACTCACGTGTCAATCGGTCGGGAGTTGTCGACGTCTAGTCGCCGACGCGGTGAAACTAAACTCCGCACTCGGCAGCCATCCCGGATATTACTAGTGCTCTGCTCTCCCCTATCTATCTCTCTCTGCCAAGTCGGACACAACTAGCCTTGCCGTCGTCGTCTGGTATGTGGTTGCCCAACAGACGGAATCATGCCCGGCGGTAGGAGGGGCCTGGTCGCGCCCCAAAACACCTTCCTCGAGAATATAATACGACGCTCGGGATCACAAGGTAGGTTCCCGCACCACCAATTCGTATTCTATGGCGATGCATCCTCGTGAGAAAGAGGGTTCTAATTTGTTTTATTAACGAATTTCTCGAGCGCGTATATATGGCAAGAAAATAGCATTTGCTTCGTAGCAATTTTATCTTCGAAAGCTCGATTTTTGATCTCATATTTGGCCGTAGATGTAGTGATTAAAAATCCTACCTGCACTGGACTGTTGAGAACGGTCAGTTTACGACGCAGTTTTATGTAAATTTTTTTTAAAGCAAAGCTTTCCTATTTGTGTGCATGTTTGAAAAAAGTTGCATCATTAAGAAAAGTTGCTCGGTTTTCGTCATGTTCCTGAGAACTCCTACTCGTGGACTTCTTGTTTGGAAAGTTTTCGCCTCGTAGCGATTAAAGCCATAGAGATCAGGTGGTCATTTTTTATCGAACTGAGAAACGAAAAGTTTTATTACATCTAATTAAAAGTAATTACACTTTTAATGTATATTTTCAATTGATTATCCATTTGAATTAGTTTAAATTAAACATTAATTAGATTCTAAAAAATAATGGAATGTTAATCACGAGATCACAGACTTAATTTAGAAGAAAATAACTCTCATCCTATCGTCGTAGATTTACTTCTGCGATATTATATTTATTAATTAGATTAATTCATTTAAAAATAAGTATCAATACAATCCATTTTATCATTTTATATTTACATAATGGTATGTAGATTGTATTTTATCACTGAAATGACTTATACTGTTTGTTTCATATTTACAAAATGGAAGAATTGAAAAATATTTGTGATGCTTCATCATGATGCTTCATTGTTACCCCCCCCCTCCCCTCACAAATGCAACAAAACTATGACGATTCTCAATAAAAGCCCTTCAATCGGCGGACAACCACGCCGCCTTTACTGCATCGTGTGACCGGTGCCGCATTGCGTGACAAGCGAGTAACGATTTTCCCCCCATCATAAGCATGCGCTGCGAGCTCCATTGCAAACGCGCACACCAGTAAACTGCGATCTCATGAGGTTACGCAACTATCTTGTGTAAGTTGAATCTACTTGCTGCAATTCGATCGCAGTATTATTTCTTCTGGATTATACTCGGCGAGTTGAGAACACTTTAACCAATGTAGTACAAAATAAAATTGGTCAGGTGTTAATAATTTTCAAGATCGACTCTTTGTGAACAACTAAAGTGAACAACTTATCCGAATCATTCTTTACTGTCTTTTTTTATTGACATATGATGAACACACGAAGTTTTATTTTTTGACATGTTCCCTCCGGAGCACGTGTTTGCGTGAATATCGTGATCGAGCATAGCGAGCTACTCAGATCAGCGTCATCTTTTATCCCCCTTAGAGTCTACGACATGAAAATCCATCTGCTGGAGCATTTCTACGGAGTCGTAATGTTTAATGAGCGAGACTTTCATCCTTGGAAATAATAATCATAAAACTGTAACATTCATCACATATCAGATTTAATTAACGCTTGGCGTTAATGACATTCGATGTCGAATGCATTGGACAACGACATCATGAGAGCGAATGTTAGAGGGGCAGCAAAAATTGGTTGGCAAACCGCATTGCAGGGGTGTATGTGTAGTTTATGGACGGTGAATGCGTACGTGTATCACGTGTATCATCTTTCTGCGTAACGTTTACCAGAGTCGGGGAGTGAGCTTTATTTCAAATATAACCACTATCGATAACATAAAAAAATTGTGTGTGATGCTGGCGGTGCCGCCAATTTTTTTTTTCGAAATCACCGTAGCGCCTAGTGCACTACAGGATTACTGCACCCTCGTGTCTTTGTGAAGATTTGTGAGGGGCAGGGAAAGGAAGGGAAGAGGGATGGCAGCTGGAATAGCCATACTGCAGGATCCACCAATTAAGTTCTGGACTCCTTAATGTAAGCTCAGGGGTGACGCCAGTATTCCAGGATTACGAATAAACGAAAGCCTGCGCCGGGAATCGAACCCGGAACCGTCGGCTTCGTAGGATGTCGCCATACCCACTGAGCCATCGGTACGTAGTGAATTGAATTGGATAATAAGATCACAAATGCTGATACAATAGAATTTCAAATTCTACACGAAACCATGTATCTCATCGAGAAAATTCTCGACTTAGAAAATTCAACAGAAGCAGCGAACTTATTTTTTAGATCTTCCGATTGGGTTTCAATCAAAACGAGACAGCGGGTCGATATTCTTAGTCTAAAACGAGACCAAATTCACGCAAGACCAATAGGGAAAAAATGATCAAGATTTAGCATCTTGAATTGTGTCTTGTTCATCTACACTATAATCTGGAATTCGACATAAGCAATAGCCAATCTCGTTTTTATGTACATTTTTAGTTGCTATGAACCTCGAATAGTCATTTTCAATATCCCATCTACTCGGAGGTTCATTAGCAGAGACCCCTACGCAATTATTTATAGTGGTCCACACGTTATACTGCCCATACTTAGGAGAATATTACCGAACATGAGCCGTAACAGAGGTTCCATAACCCGTGGATCGACACCATCTAATCACGGAAACAGCTGGCATCAACGCATAGGCATACATGTGTATATCCAATGACTGTCTATGGTCGCATTTTTCGAAAGCGCATAGAGAAGTTTCCTCGAAAGACACTTCGAAAAAGGTGGCGAACCATTGCTGCAGCCCATCAGTTTCGTTAATTGCAACCAGTCATCGTTTTTTGCGCCATTCCGCACAAGTAAACTCGCAAAAGATTGACTCTCTGCCCGCGATAAAAGCCCCACTTCCATTTTATAATGTCGAAGTCTATCGAGTTGGTTGGCGCGTCCGTCTCCATCCCACGTGCCGCGCAGTTCGATCGACGATACAGGGCAAAGAAGCCCAACGCGCCACCATCTCGAAGTACATCGAAAATACCTCTGCGCGAGGTAAATAAAAGGGGGGAGGGCAGTATATGGTAATTCGCTCCATTAAATCGGCGAACAGACTTCCTAATTAAAACCCAAAAAAGCCATTAAGCGAGGCGCGCAGGCCTACGTTCCTGTAGCTCCTCTCCAACCCACCAATTCAGACAAGTCGAAACAAGCCCAAACTCGTAATTAGGTAGATACAGCCATTTTCTCAGAGATAAATATACAAAGTAAATGTGATGGAGCAGGCGAGCGAGGCATATCACTAAGTTCAGGAAATGTCCTCTTTCGTTTGCTAAATTGGCAACTCGCTAGTTAAAAGTAATTTGTGACGGGCGTTTTCTGGTTGTTCGCATGAACACGAGCAGTAGTTAGAATTGCCTCGTTTGCTTTCAGCAACTACGGCAAGTTAACTACGAAGACCTCGAATACTCCATAAAGAAACGCCGCCAGCGACACCACCGGCTAAATCGTGCACTAAACCATATGAATCGGTCGTCGTTAGCACATAATTATCAAATTCGTATAGAAATTGGGCACGTGCTTTCGTTCAGTTATTTTCTCAGATCGGTACAAGGCAGTCTTAATCAATGAAGTGATGAGCCAGTTTAATTATCAGATTCGTATAGAAATTGGGCACGTACTTTCGTTCAGTTATTTTCTCAGATCGGTACAAGGCAGTCTTAATCAATGAGGTGATGAGCCAGTTATCAATATACGATTGGCACGCATGTATGAACATTAGAGTCATTACATGAAAGATTTTATGCAAAGAGTTTTGTGAATTCACGCGCAATATTATTACTTGTATTTACGGTCATTGGTAGATAATCAGTCATGTGTGCGGCGATCCCAGATTCGATTCCCAGGTTCGGGTTTTCGTTATTTGCTCCCCAGGTACTGGTGAATATGTAACCCTTCACAATTGCTCAAGCAATTAGAGGGGTAGAGCTAGAATCTCCTGTTGTGGTATTCACCTGAGTGATGACGATCATTGATTAAAAAAAATGATGTACACCCGAGGTGACTACCAAAATTCAAAGACGTCACATTGGAAAAATCTGGTCCCAATTTTTTTTAATTAAAAATCAGTACACCTTATCGTCAATACCATTTTTGCACGTTGCAAACGCTTGCAGTGCTACTCGTGTTGCTTCGAGAATAGGACGTCGCCAAACACAATTAAACAACTTTCGAGTCCGACTTACCCAAGATGGTTGTCTGTCTGGAAAGAGCCCGTCTTCGCATTTTGAATGGCGCAACGATCGTGACACGATATTGACTTTCCACCAGTCTCTCCCCCTTCCCCACATCCAACATGCATATACCGCTACACTACACTGTATAGATATCCGGACAGGTTTTTTCGCATTCATACGGCGACAGTAAAACTGCGATTCATTTATGAGGCGTATCGGATCGGATCGCCGGATCGAAGTCAGAAAACGGGCTATTGGTACATTAGATAGGGGGAAAGATATATCGCCCATTGCAATACCGCGCTCGAATCCGTTGAACGAATTTCGTCATAGTGGTGCGGGGCCTTCTCGCTAGACGGCGCACATTTTATCTTGTGACAACAACAGTATCTCTTTTGGCTAGGCCAACTGTATTTTTATTGGCTTTGTTTGAATCGCCACCAGAAAACGTGCGCCGACGAATGTAAGTTACTTTTTGAAAGTAACTGGGACGATTCTCGTTACTTATTAGCATGATAAAGACGTTACAGTTACCGATTAAAAGTATCTAACTATCGAACTTTATATCACTAATTAACTTTATACACTGTATACGGTTTAATCAGGTTTTCTCAGTTGGAGTTACGAAATCAAAATTGAAAATGTGAAAGTAATTGAACCGTTACAAAGTTACTCGAAAATGAAAGTAACATAAGTAACATCCCATTATCGGACCCTTACTCCCCAACACTGATATATACAATGAACGATGGTAGTTGATCGCGGGTTCGATTCCCGACCGAGACCAACGAATTGGATTCAAATCAAACATCGAATTGCTGTACATCGACCCTCCTGACCGTTTCCCAGCTTCGAACGAAATGCTCCGGTAGCCACACATCTGCCGCTGCCATTGCCACAGCCGGGCGTCGATCGTCCCCTCCTCCCCCTCCACGGGATCCTTGGGGGCGCGAGTCTCTCTCGTGACAAACCCCCGGGCAAAAAGGAGAACCCCCCGTACGGGAGACGACATCAACATATATCGTTGATCGATGTTTTCCCTGGCGGGGGCTCAATGTTATTGCCCGTTCTAAAATAATATCCAACGGTGGCATTCTATGCAAGGCAAACGCCAGACCGGTGCTCCCCCTCCCCCCCATAACACCACCCCCTGCGTCACCCACAGCCACCGTTAAAGAAGTAGACACATTTGTTTGTATTAGAGTGGCTCGTCGCAGCTTGGCATGCGCAATGCCATCTGTCGGCCAGATGGAGAGCAAACTCAAATTTATTCAAATAATCTGCCGCGTGACGTAGTGGTTAGCGAGTTCACCTTCTGTGACAGTCACGCGGGTTCAATTCCCGACCGAGACCTGCGAATTTTTTGTTTTGAAGACTTATGTGGGATGTGTTACAGTTTGTACTGTGGACTTTAGCGGTGAGGAGATCTCGGGTTCGATTTCCGTTGATGGCTCTCGTATATTCGATCCCGGGCTAGTAGTTAAAAAAATAGGCCTGTTACATTTAAAACATTACCATAGCAACACAAGAGATAAAGGATCTTTTCGATTAATAAAAAACAGGCCTCATCACGAGAATGTGACTCATAGAGCGGCACATAGCAGCGGCACCACAGAGGACACTTTGCAGGCTCATAATGAATTAATTGCGCCACCACATGGAACCAAATAATAAATTCTGTCCACATGTCTTAACTGATGCCATATAAACTTGAGAGTAGGAACACGATTTCTTCGCATTGTTTATCAATGTCGAAATTGACACGCATGCAAGCAGCGAGACTCAAGCTTCATTACGCCACGAGCTAACATAATTAATTTTAAGGGGCATGTTTGTGATTTATTGATTATGTTTGAAATATATTTTTATTTTAAGTGGCATGCTTGTGATGTACCTGTTCATTTTTTTTATGTTACCCGACGAATTTAACAATATATCTTGGCATCTTCGCTTTTGCATTTATTATTTTTAACATTATATTTCAACCTGCTCTTGCTTTTATATGTTTGCTCATTGCATCGTTTATATCTTGATATATTTACTCAGATTATACTCTTACTTGTTCTCACACGACATCGCATAGCTTTCATCATACCTGCGCGTTGTCGAATATTCGTATAGCTTGCCCGGGCGCAGTTTGAATTGCCCAATATTGGGCGCCGGTCTCAGGAGGCAATACGATATACAGCTTGGTGATCTGGTCAACGCTTCACGCTCTTCCATGCATTTCTCGCGTGCGCACTCGAGCGCGCCGATGCTCCCCGCGCATAACTCACATTCAAGATTAAGTAGCAAATTTATGGTAATTGCTACCAACGAATTGCCACGCATTTCGAATTATGGAACCGGATACCTCGTAGGATCCGACAAAACGCCCACACCAACTTTCCGAAAATATTTTTCTTTCACGCAACGCGGATAATAGAGAATAAAAAAAACGTTTTCGTAAGCAATTATCCCACGCAGCAATATCCGAATATAAATTGCGTTTCCGAAATTAAGAAGCTGTTTTTCAAAATTGGGCCTTGAAATAATTCCTGAATAAAATCAAAGGGACGTAAATATATATTTTTTTTCCATTTGGCTGGAAGGTCTCAGGAGGATATTATAAAATATAAACACCATCAGTCATGGTAAGGCGGCCGATACACGCGTCATCGGAGTTTCCTAGAAGTGTTATGAGAGGGTTGACTTGTTTGATGAGAAACGGCGGCTGCCGCGTGCGACATTGAATAATGGGAAACCCGGAGCAACGTTATTTTTTCTGTTGTTGTTGCCGAGGATGTACATGATGTTATTGCCACATACTATCGGAGCTGGCAGTCCGCCGGCATGCTAATACGAGTCCGTGCTTCCTAGATAGACGTGCCGCTAACTCCGCGGGGAAAACTACGAGTCCGTCTCTCCGAAAAGCCTTGACATCCATCGTCCACATCGAGATCGTCCTTGATTGTTTGTAATTGTCGAAAGGAGGCTGTACGTCCACGGGTGACCGCTTTGTGTGTCGTCCAATGACAACTATGTGCAACCACTGCGTTTATGTGCTAGTTAAATTGAGCTGTTTTTTCAAGAAAAAAAAATGAAAAATGAAAAAAATGTCGATTAAACCTCAGGCGAATTATAGAAAAAAATAATCGCTCCACAGTGGACTACTGATATACTGTTTCTGATGTTCATCAAGGATTACACTTACTATTTATTATACTGGAATCATAAAATTAATGATCTTTATTTAATTTAGACCGTGCGGGATAAAGAAAAACGAGCTCGCAAATAAAAAGCGAAGTGATATACAAATTAACGTTGTTATACACATGTAAATGTAAAATAAATGCGTTTAATGACATGAACAGTATATGACAAAAACTACCTGATGTTTGCTGGTACCGCTTTGGACCTGTCCGCGACAACACCGCCAGCTATGAAGCATTTAATCATCAACGGTACCAACAAACCATGTAGTTTTTGTCATATAAATGTAATTAAACGCGTTTATTTTACATCTGTAAGTATAACTTTCGTTTGTACATCGTTTTGCATTGTGTTGCCATCTCGTTCATCTTCATCCCACACGGTCCAGCGTTTTCCATATATTATACAAAGATCATAAATTTTACGATTTGAGTAGAATCAATACCAATAATTATTGGAAAGCCTTACTCCAAAAGAAAGACCACGCCTAACTAGAAAGCATCAACGCCGCAAATCCGCTCGTTTAAAATACGGTAACCCCCAAAACGCCAAAAACAGCTCCCAGCCAAAACAGGTAGACGCCGAATCGTGAGAAAACGCGTGTTTGCGCCGACACCCTTGTTTACGTAAAACGCCGTCGCTCTCTTTCTCTCACACGCGCGTGGCACCTACGTGACGTCAGTGACGACTCGCCGCCCGCGTCGTCGGTAAATGCCACCGAGGTGGCACACGGATCATTTATATAATGCTGCCTTGTGCCTACGCGGCCCACGCGTCTTCGGCGCAGCGAACCGTCGCCGTAGGGAAAAATATCAGTCTGACTGCGGGCGGTTTGCGCACCGTAGCAGGTGGCACTTCAGGCTATATATCATTTATTCAGGATTCATACTGAAGGCTGAAAATAACCGTTGCCGGACTTTTCCAGAACAAACCAGAATAAAAATTTATTTTATTTCAATTATGAACACATTGCAGTCAAAAACATATTCATGAGCCAAAAATGTGCAAAAATGTGCAAACAGGGTTCATAGTCACCAGGAAAGTCAAGAAATGTCTGGGAAAATCGTCCAAAATTTGAAAAAGTCAGTGAAAGTCAGGGAAAAAGCCAGTCAAAATTCTGAACAAAATTGAAGATATTATTTTTATGAATTTCTTTTTACAAAGGTTTGTGGGCATGTGTTTTTTGAAAGTGATACTCCTAATATCCAAAAGGTTCTCTCTTTCCCTTTTCTAGAGATGTTTCTTTTATAATTTTATGTTGTTGTTAATGCACAAAACAGTTTGCGTGTTACAGTTTAAAAAAAAAATACATTTTGTTTAAGGAAAATTATGCTTACGGCGATTTGATCTTAAAATAAGTTTTAAAAAAAAAAATAGATTTCGTTTTGGGATAGTCAGGTAAATGGATTTCTAGATTTCAATATAAACACTAGCTAGCCAGGTGGGCATGAACCCTTTATAAAGTTTATTTTATGCAACCGCCGGAAAAAAAATACAAGAATAGTGACTATGTTTTAGTCATCTCGCTTAGCAGTGCACCTGTACCGTCGACGTCAATACGCGACGTGTGTGTATACCAAAATATGACGTTGGGAAGCCGCGGTGTTGGAACATTTGCAAATGGAAACACGTCAGGCGAGTCTCATATTCGTCACGTTCTCCATTATTGACGGACCCGTTATTGGTTCAATCGGGGTGGGGGAGGGGGAAGGGAGGAGGTGGTGGAGAGAACGATTATATTCGGGAGATAGTGAGGTGGGTGGAAGGACGAATTGATGCGTGGGTGGAGAAAATGGGCGGGGCCAAGATGATGGTGCGGGGGAGGAGAAAGAGACCAACGCTGGTATGACGGGTACAGGAATATAATGCAGGCTCACCCATTTACCTATTACCGAATTAGTAGCCCGATCGAACAAGCCGCCATCTTGCTGACGAACACAGTCTAATACGTTGACAGCGGCGCCCTTGGTGGCAGAACAGCGAACCATGTGTTATGCAGTATTTATCTTTTAAAAATTGATTCGTAAGGAAAATATGATGTAATCCCAGCGCGCAGAAATATATAAAGGGAAAATCTATGTTCATATTCGATATAATCAATAATGTATGCACGAGTAGGAACACATCACGAAACGAAACGTGCATAATAAAATAAGTCGGCGAATAAAACTGAGAAAATATCTAGCCATAAATTATTGAGTTTATTTTTTATAACAACCGTTAAATAATGTGTTGTTTACGCTAAATAAGCATGTTCGATTTTTCTTAAATCTACGAGCACGCGTTTATTTTTGAAAAACCAAAATTTCTAGACATAATTTGTTGGTGTCCCTTAATCGATTCACATATTAATACCGTCACTTGGGCATGTCTGATTTTTTGTCTAATCATCTAATCGTCTAAAAATCTAATCATCTGTCTTTTACACATAGCTTCTTTTTGTTCGAACATTTGCGCGAGAAAATGAACTTATTGTTGTGAGTGCTCGGGGACATGGACAAACGCCAAAAGTTGGCAAAAGGCCAAACAATACGACATAAAGTTTTACAAATTTTCAAATGATATTTTTTTTTTCCCACTAAGAATCGAGAATATGATTTATACTCACTTAGCTTACTGTGGCGAAAAATCTAAACTAAATGGAGGGAACATTCAAACAATCAAACAATTTAAAAGTAAAAAGACTATTCAATTTTTAGTCGCTCGCTGTTCCTAAAGGCGGTATTTCACTAGGCGAATAATCGCGGCGAATGCAGCTGAAGCGCGCAAATTGCAGCAAGAGTACAGC
>JAUJYS010002881.1:0-13967 GCA_033995665.1 Melogona broelemanni | reverse complement strand
TTTTCATTTCGGGACGTCAAACATAAAAAAAAAATTGGGGAACCACTTTCACGTCTCTCCTTAACCCGGGCGAAGCCAGGCACATTTGCTAGTATATTATAGTCATGCAGGTAGGGAGATTCTAACAATGGACAAAATACTAGTATAAGCGCAGCCAGCAAAGGGAATATATGGCCATTGACACTAGTAAAAAGACGCCGTTACGAATTGGTTGTCGTGTATAACTGACGGAAAATGTAAAAGAAAATCGATTACAAATTCACATGCGTAGACAATCTACAAGTAAGGATATACCTTTGTTTATAGTAGTTCAAACATAATAAATTTCACATTACTTTTGAGATTATTAAAAAAAAGGCCTGTTTTCGGTAAAAGTGATATTAGAAAATCGTTATAAATAAACATTCAATTTTATGGTTACTTATTACCAATGATGATTCATTGAGCTTTTTAACAAAGAGATTTTTAACAAATCGTCCAATAAAATTAGTTCAATATACGTGATCGAACATAAGAGTTCATTGAATATTTTTTTTAGAAATTGCATGTCGACGGATTATCAAGTCTCTCTACCCCAAAAAATATATCCCCGCTGCCTAGACCGTCGTCGCGAGACAGCCACCGTCGGACTGCATCTCGAATAAATTTGCATGGCTATCAGATATAGGTTCGACCGATTGACCGAAGCACAACGGCACAGTAGCTCGTTCAGGATGCGCGCGCGAGTTGCGCTTCAATGGATCGAACGCTTTCCTAAAATCAAAATAACCGCTCTTTTTTCAAAATACACTTCGCACGACGGCGTGGCTGCTCGACCCTCGCGCCAACGATTATCAACATTTTAAACGCTGCCATCACCACTTCCCTGAATGCAGGCGACCAAGGCATCGAACCTGAAAATCAATGTTAGGATAGCTACGCCCTTAAGCCTTTTTGAACCTTTGAAAACAATAATTATCTGAATCTACGCCGTGGAAAAGTATCATAGGAATGATAGAGCTTAATGATAGACTATACAAAATTATCGGTAAGTGGATGGACGGAGACAGAATCGTAAACAGATACCCGATAAAAATAGACCCCAACTTCACAAAAACATATAAAATAAAGCCTCTTTTCCCGCTGGACCGTGAAAATATAACCAAACTCTCTTTTCTGGCGCTTCTAGCCTATACAGGTAGAAACGTTAAAAATATTTAATTCATTTTACCAGTTAGTTTATTTTAATCATCAAAATAGTAGGAGATTTAATTGCGAAACACGAAGATTTAATTGAAAATAATTTATGATAAAAACCGGAAATTATTGCTACTCAGCAAAGCTTATTTAAAAATATTTATATACAGTAATTTGTGGTACAGTATTTTACGTTGTATGCATACTCGTATTTTATTTTATTTATCTTTAGTTTGATTACTTTTCTGGTGTATTTGTTATTCTTCTTTTACTTCCTTAGGGACAGTGTTGTCAGGGATGTCGAGAGAAGGATGCACAAGAATAGCTCCTTGAAAAATAGACTCGTAAAACCAGATCCACCACTGCCCGTCCGCACGTCGGACAACCCCGCCGAAGGGGCAATGCTTATTGCACACGCTTCCGACTAATCCATTCCATCGGTTCTCTCTTTTTGGCTCTGTGGTAGGTATAGGTATAAAGTTGGGGCGCATTTAAACGGCTGACCGGTAACATCAATTATCGCGTTTCTAGTATTTCACTTCTCGTAAATTACACCGCCGCCCCTCCCACTTTACCGGCCACGACTTCGCCGAGTTAGGTATGGAGGATGGCTGCGTTCAACTATCCACGACAAACGGTTAGCTGATGTCCATAGTGGCTGCTAAAATGTTTTTAATAATCGATAGCGCGTAGCAATGAAACATCCTATTGCACTAGCAAAAGCAGAAAAACACTTTTAAGACGAAAACTGATAAATGCTCACTGATCGATGTTGAGATAAAAATAAAACTAGTGAGGAGAAAAATTAAGAAAAAAAATAACTGAATAATTATTTTAAGAAACTAATATAAACAATTGCAACTTTTTACAGCAAACAAACGAACACTGAACAAAGCAATTTGTGAAGGAGAATAAAGTTTTTTTTCTAACAATTAAAATTTGAAAAAATTTCAAACATGTAAAGAAATGAATGACCACAAGTATATTTTATTTCTCTAAAAATTTAGCAGTATTTAAGAGTATTTAGATCTTTCAATAAAATAAGCCATCTGTTTAGTCACAACCATTTTATGCCGCAATACCAGCCAGTCAGCCACAGCAAATACGTAATCGCGACACCAGTTGGGACGGTAGACGAGGCAGGACGATGGTCAAAAAAGGAGCAACCACACAACCTGTCAACAATAACACAAAAAGAAGAAAAGCTCTCTAGAGCCCAGTGCACGCAGCGAACCATTGATGCGTGCGCATGCACACACACTGGAGCGACGAGATAATGATCTCACGTTTCCCAATTAAGATTAACGACACAGCACATCTATACTGTACATGTACCTGCCCAATCGATACCGTACAATCTCATCCATTCACCGTTCCGCCTCCCCTCTCCATCCGCCACCTTTCTTACTCCCGATAGCCCAGCAGGACACTTGACTGGAACTGCACCATAACAGAAACACAGAGGCTGCTGGAGGCCACTCCACACCCTTTCAGAGAGAGAGACACGTCATCCGTACTCACGTGACGACAACCCTAAAACCATTAAGACGAAAACCGAGCGCGAACCGAGAGAGGCGCCACCATTTTATTTCCCCAGTTGCCCACCTGAAAGATGTAAAAAACCTTTTTAGTAATATTCGTATGCATGCACTGAAGTGGTGGGCGGCAGACTATGGTAAAGATCAGTTTTCAGCTATGACTTTCACTTGCTGGGTGTAACGGAATATTTTACGTGGGCTTTCATAAAATTATATTTTTCTTAATTATTTTATTTTTATTTTCGAACAAGCTATTGAACGAAGAAAAACAGATGATAAAATCATATTTATTTTTACGGATTATTCCAGTGGTGGGTTTTCTTTGGGCAAACCAGTGAAAGAGGCGATATAATTTATCCAAATTCTCCTTATTTTGGGGCAAGTTAGGTGACACCTTACCGTACGCGTCAGTCGTCACTCAAAACTGTTATGCTTGGTTGGTTGTGAATGTCCGAACGAAATATGAACGGAATGGGTTCCTTCTACAGAAGCTGTCCCGGAAACAACATCTAATCATCAGAACCAATTATTTTAATCATTTGAACTTCTTTTAACAAAGGATTTTTACCCACTAGCAGAAACCTTTCTCATTGGAAAATGAGGAAATGACCGAAATATTCTTAACCAAATTATTCCACTGCCATTCTCTTATCTTTTATTTCTTTACCCTGAGCTAACTTTTTGTCTACTCCCCCCTCTTACAACGACAAAAAAATAAATTGCAATGTCTTGCCACCTCAACTATCTTGGGACACCTAATGGACAAAATTGTGAATTGTCCGTCCTAAAATCACTGTAAAGTTTCCGTGACTGATGCATTGCGCATGATTGAGGAACTTCACAGAGTTCCGAAGTATTTTTTTTTTTCAGTCTTTGCATGTCTCGTGTGGCGACAACACAAGCAACGAGTGAAATGACAAAACGTAAGCAGGCGAAGTGTTGGCATGGAAAAAATAAACAAAAAACTGTATTTGGAGCACAAAAAAATAGTGCGACTGTAATGGGGCACTGCAAATGGACAGTGTCTGAATTGGAATGACACTATTTTATTTCAAGACGTTTGAGATGACTTTCTTTTAAAATGTGCCAAGTACAATATTTAAAAAATAGAATTTGTTTTGATTTTCAAAAGTGTTCATGTTTTTTAAGAATCTTAATCTTGTAAAAAAAAATATCAGTGTTTTAATTATTTTTTGTGATTTCTTTCAGACAAAATAATAATGGAAAACTAATAACCTGTAGAGTATTCTGTATTACTTTTACCCTCATATCCTCAGAAGCAACTATTTTAAAGACATCAAATTTTTTAGTGTACGTGAGTACAATGTGGGTGTACGGTGACATAAAGGTATGAACAGAAGCGAGGGGTGTTGAGGTTCAGGAGGGAGGTAAAGGGGGATGGGCGAATTAGCCCCCGGAGGTGCCAAGCAAAACAATTCATGCAGTCTCCTTGGCTTTTTACGAAAGAAAAAAAAAAAAAAAACTTTTTTTTTTCGTAACAGACAAAACGTCGGTTTCTAGAAATGGCGACAGCGAGTGTACGAAAAAAAGAGCAATGGCGACAAATTCAATCCAATTTACTATTTTTTGTAATCCTCTCTGCAACTCTCTTTCAGTCACATTTCTCCAAATTCCCACGACGAAGGAATGGGGGATGAAGAGGGGGTGTTAGGAAAGAAACGATATAATTATGCTGGTGGATATTTGTCGTGTCCTTTCGTGTGTTTTTATCGACAGTCAGCCGACATTTATGATGTTCTCGGCATTGAAAGAAAATATTTTTTTCGTCAAACGGAAAGACTCTTGACTGGGCTAACTTAGCGATGCACGTTCGTATCAGTACGAATTCAAAATCTTCCTTGATTTAACAGAACTAATAAATGACATCTCTGCGAAAAAGATCATTGTTCATGATGTTTGTGAACAACAAAACGAAAAAGAAAAGTCATTGAAATATGCGCAGTAAAATCTAGCTGGGTAAAAAAGTATGATGTTTGGTCCATGCGTAGTTAAATAATTTTAATCTCTTTGCGAGGACGGGAGCACATTTTTATTAAGTACAATTTATGTCAGCGCAATTGACATCACTGGCTAGAGTTTATATAAGAACACGCGTTGCGGTCGGCTATTGTTCAGACAGCGCTAAGCGAATTGCGAGTGAGATATAACCGAATTTCGTTGCAGCGCTGCAGCTGCGCTACAATATCCTCCGTATAGAATGTTTTAAATGGTCTAAGAAACAAATCAATTTCACCCACTGTGTGGCGAACCTACTTTTCTCGTTTAGTTAATATTAGATAAGCGACCAAAATGCTAATCATCTGCAGACGCAAAAAAAATATTAATTTAAACACGTGAATGCATATTTAAAAAAGGAGGAGGGGGGAAATTGGGGCATCGAAGGCTAGAAAAGAAAAACGGGACAGGAAAATTATAGTGTTCCGTTGCTGCATGTGGCAGCTAAAAGATGAAATAGCCGCGACGTGATTAGAGGCATGGGTTTTTTCAAGTACCGATATGAGTATACGGTCCTCCTGGGACCACGTTACCACAAGTTTAGATACCGAACCAATCTTTGACCGCTTAAGCATTCAAAGCATCCTCAGAAAAAGAAATGATCTTTTTAATAAATTTAACGCTCTCAGGAATGTCTCCACTATCTCATATTAAATTCTTAATGAAATATCGCCATAAAATAAGAGACTAAAACTCAAATTTGGCCGTGGATCTAAGGAGGATATGCACGGCCCGCCGGCATGTATCTCCGAATCGCAACTTCACTTTCCATCGCGAGTCAGGTGGACAAGAACGTTCTAATGTAGGCCAGGCAGATTAAATGGCCGCTCGCGTATTAGCTATATGCATGATGAAAACGTAAACAGGCGAAAAAGGTAATACCAATTCGGTAAATAAATTATACGGTGGACCAATAGCGTCTACCATAGCACCACATTAGGCAGGGTCGATAGCACAGCGCAATATTGCCCCCTACAGGCACCACGTTACCAAAACTTGAAGAATTTGAAACACAGTTCGAGAATACTTTTAAATTTCTCACACAAGTAAAAATTCGATAACATAATATCCGTTATGTTCTTGAACAATTATATCGTCATGAAATCTCCGCAATATATCGCAAACAAGCGAAGAAGGCATTCATCCATCACGATAAGGAATTAAGGATTGTATCACGTTCAGCGGTGGAAAACTTGAAAATTATGGAAGGCAAAATGAAAGTTCGAGCAATTTCATTAAGTCTCATCCCTAACACATCATTATGTGCAATAGTCATGAACCTGTATTTTGGTTTGTCGAAATTGGTATTTTAGAAACTGCCGTCGATCCACACAGGGGACCCTATGGAAAGCATGTTCTGAGGTTAGGTTTCAAACTCGGCCAGGATGCGCCTCAACGCGTTGTCTTAAATGAATGAAACGCAGGGCTTGTGGTAAATAAAATTATCACAAATGGTAGTGGTTTTATGAATATTCTTATTTTGACAGCACTTTCAACATCGTCCGAATCAAAGCAAATCAACCTCTGTATGTTATAATTTACCAGATACACTCGGGCATCATCAATTTTGGCCAAATACTTTCATTGGGTAGCAGCCAGGTGGTTCTTATAGTCCTTCCGGTAGTTGGTCTTTTTCCTTTGGTTGTGTGATTTGGAGCTATTCACTACAATGATTGACAATCATTTGACAAAATCACATAACAAAAAAATATCGGAAATATCTGTCCAAGGCGGGAGTCTCAGGAGGACCTATAGCAGTTCTGAGTTCTGGTCGTTATAAAAAAAAATGGTGTCTGGCAGTTTTATCGCTTTAATGTCTTTCGTCGGCTTCGATAATCGCGAGCCGTGAACAGATTCCTCCGTGGAGTACGCATCAGGACACGTCTATCTTTTTTAGTTTTTTTTTGCCTAGCTTCTGTTTGTGCCAATACACTTAAACAAATTGCCAGCCGCCGGGCCATCTGCTCTTATCCGGAAAACAAAGTAAACCAATCTCTCTTTCCTCCCTTCCCATCCCCCCACACACACGCACTATATTTATCGATAGAAACGGTTTCTAGAAAACGTAGTTATAAACGTCAATTCAAATGACTTTTGCGATCAGGTTTACTGTGCAAGTGAAAGAAAAAATGACTACTATTCGACTTTTTGTTCTGTTTTTGCACACAGAAGGTTAGAGTTTGTAGGAATCACATGACTTGCATGGCTTATACAAAGAAAATTCATAAGCTTAAAGAAATTCAGAAGAAAATTCATAAGACATAAGAATGACGTTTCATAAATTATTTAATTCTGAGCCGCCAAGTCAGAAGCATACTGTAAACGTATAAAAAATGTTATACAGAATCTTATAAATATACTTGAACCAATTTTTTTTTTGGTACTCATTCAAACTTATTTATCTATAAAAAATACTGCTTCAACTTCTTGCACTGATAATTCTATTTTGTTACACTTTTAAAAGATATAAATTAAATTTATTTCGACGTATAATATAAGCAAAAAATATACTTTAACTGGTCTATATTGTATTTGCAACAATATGAATATTTTTGGTCATTTGTCTATGAAGATAAATCATTTTTATCCCGGTAGTCGTAACTTTAGTAGACGTGATATTAAAAATTATTTATTCCAAAAGAAAACAAACTTCTACAAACGTATAAATTTGGCACATCTGGTTACAAGCCACGCAATGAGCAGAGTTTTAATAAAAAAAGTGATCACATTCTCCTTTCCAAGAGCAACTGCTTAAGTAGCTTAACCATAAATCCCTATGAAAAAGATAGTAGTTCTAAGAAAAAATGCATAATCAAAAAAAATTGCAAACGAGAATCAAAGGCACTGTATGTGCATTTTTTGTAGTGTAACTTTATTTTAGGCCAGAACATACTTTAAAATTAAATTTGCATAGTGGTAGCTCATTGCAATAATTTGGTGATAAAAAGGCAGGAGCTGGAACAGGAGGATTCATGCTTTACTCAAGACTCATTTGTATAGTGATTTGGCACCGTTAGTATCAGAAGTCTGATATATTCAATTTATATCATCTCAAATCTACAGCTGGCAGTCTAATGGAGCATTCACAATTCAAACGTACACAACTTACATGTATTTAACAAGGCATTTACATGTATAATTGAAAAAGTTGTTATCTTAATGGCACATTGGCAGCGAACTGTAAATTTCGTAATCATGACTGAACAATTACGGTTTATCGTGGGTTAACGATAATGCATTCAAGCGCCTTCGACAAAAAAAAATAGTCAAATCACTGCTCAGATCACGATCTCCATAACACCGATAGTCTGGCAACGTCCATGTATTGATCACTTGATCATACTTTGTATTGTTATTTGACCATAGTTACCGTAAGAACACGGATATAAATCGCGGCCCCTACCTCGGCAAATTCGGTTGGTGAGACGAAGGTTGGAAGGTGTGGCAAGATCGCGGATGGACTTGAAATTGCGTCGGTCAAAACAAAGGCCGCGCGGCGGATAGTCTGCGCTTGGAGACAACTAGGCCTAACCCGCGCCAATTCATTGGGTCGCCTGGAGCTGGAGTGCGGACAGTGAAGTTTTTCAATGTTCATTTTATTAATGTTGTTTTTTACTGGTAATTGGCTGTTGCCAACTTACTTGACGAGAACCCCTGGCTAAAGGGGTGATGTTAACCCGCAGGCAAGAACTCGGGTGGAAGATTGGCCGCACGGCAAATGAAACGGTTTTTGAGAGTGCGGAAGTGAGCCGCGGGTTAAATGATGCCGCGTCTATGTCGCGAACTTTGGGGAGAGGTGGCGGATAATAGAACGGAAAAGACGGTACATCGGATTTCTCGAAGATATTTTTTTTCTGTTGCAAAATAATGATCGATGCCGACGTTGTTCGTATAGGGTTTCATCTATTGGATTTAAATTACACCAATCGTTCGTTGTCCGCGTCTACTGTTTCTGATGGATAATTAATTACCTATTTGGTGTGGTGATCGTTTGAGAATTCCCGGCTACTGGTCTTTCCTGTTGTCGGACCATAGTCTTTTCGTGGCAATGTCATTTGTTGGACAAACCCATCGTCTCATAAGCTTGACAGACGGATCCGTTTAAATGATCACTTTTATTCTTTGTAGTTGAATAGCGTTTCCCGGTCTTAAAGTTGTTCTCAAAGTTTGTCGCAATAGAACACAAAATATGGTTATAAATGTAACCTATGAATAGATTACAAATCTGCAAATGTTACCAAACCATTGTAGACAACCAATGAATTTTATTTAGCACAAATCGTTGTGCAAAAAAGCAAAAAATGATATGGGGGCAAAACCAAAACATCGTGTGACGAGCGTACAGTTGTAAACTGTCTTGTGTGGCACAACCCCAAATAATTTTCTATGCATGTATGTCACGCACCGAAGGATTTAGTCAGATTAATTGATAACAAATGTTGTTAAAAATCGACTTCAGGCGTTAAATGTCTTGGCCGATGCTCCTTAGGATGCAACAACGCCTTGCGAGTCTCAAATCCTGTGCTACTGTATGTAAACTTAGGAAGATCAAGAAAAAAGTGCCCGTGACCATCGCGGATAGAAAACAGTTACTTGTGAGTGCGTGTATGACGCGTTTTAATAGATGACAAATTAAAACTCGAACGAAAAAAAAACCGCACATCTTATTTGGCCGGACCCCATAAACATTTGTTCGCGACACAATTGTAGAGGGGCCGAGTTCTAGTCCAGCTCAGACGGAGGTCTCGTAGAGAAGAACGGGCGGGGGCCTATTATCGTCATCCGGATCGTGAGGCACGCCGGTGATGGCGCTCTTAAGATCGGCCAACAGCCCCAGATCCACGATCTCACCGTGCTGCTCTATCTGATCCCCGATCCTCCTTAGCGTATCAGCCAGATTGATACCCCCGCTCAGGTTCAACCTCTTACTGGCCTCCACCATCCGCTGCCAGCTCTTTTCGTACTCGCTACGAGCCAGCTCGATGCAGGTGGAGGTGAGAGCCAACCCTATGAGGATGTAGACCGTGCAGAGTAGCATGAACATCTGGTGCTCGGGCACCAGATCGCCCAGCCCGATGGTGGTCATGGTGATGAAGCAGAAGTAAAAAGACTCAAAGAACGTCCACTTCTCCCATAGGATGAAGAGAGCGCCGCCCAGGGCGATGTACAGGACCAGCAGCCCCATGGCGCCCAGCACGCGTAGAGAGGTCTGGGTCTTGCTGGGTCCGACCGGTACGTCGGCTACCGCTTCCGGTTCCGGTTGGGCGGCGGTGCCGTTCTGGTTGTGCGGTTGTTGGGCCGGTTGTTGGTGGGGGTGGGCGGCGGCGTGGGCGGCCGCCTTGGCCGCGGCCGCTTCCGCCCGCCGGCTGCGGTTGAGGGCCAGGCGTTTCTTGGATTTTTTGTAGACGAATTTTACGAATTCGGCGAAGAGTTTGCCCATGTCGCCGATAGCGATGAGGGTTACTGGGATGCCGAGGAAGGCGTAGACGATGCAAAAGACGCGACCGCTGGTGGTGACTGGGGCGATGTTGCCGTAACCTGTGGTCAAGTGGTTGTTGGACGGAAGGGAAAGAAGAAGAAAATACAATTCAAATTAGAATACAGTGATAAAAATTGTCGTTATCGTGTGTTAGGTGGTGGGCAAGAGTCGCGTTGGCGACTCGGAGGAAAGCTCTGTGAGCCACCTAGATTTTTTCTTCCGATTAGTTTGCATGTACATGATTATAGGAAGCGTAGACATGATGTTTTTTCAATATTGACTTGATGTACGTGTATGTAAAAATTACATCGACTACAAATGGATACGACTCGTCGTAGTCCAGTCGGTATTGCGACCTATTATGGTGTGGTGGTTCTGGTGTTCGATTCCCGGCGAGGGCTGTCGTTTATAATACTGCTAAAATAATGTTTTCTAGTTGCTATTTACGATTTCAATAGTACATGAAAAAGTATTTCATTTAAATAACAAATGTGCTAAATACTTGAATATCAATTAATTTGCAGTGAAAATTACAATTAATATAATATTAAAAATAATACATCAAATAATAAATCTGGAGCTTGCATTAATGTTCAATACTTAATAGGCTGATAGAAAGTGCGTGAACGTCGGTCATGCACAGAGGTGATAGAAAAATGTAAAATAATGGGTTGGCAATCACTCACGGCATCAAAGCTATTCAGGGCAGCTAGGCCTGATAATTTCAGGGGAAACAACAAATCGCTCTGTCTCGTCGCTGCAATCGCATTCTTACGTATTTATACATTCTTAAACTATGTGCCATGATAATCTCAAAAATATTATCCAGATCGTTTTTGGCTTTGAGCCTAGTGCACACCACTGTCTGAGAGGTGTTAGACAACTGTATTCCTACATGCACTGGAGGAGGGATTGTTCGTGAAAGCACTGAACTCATAATCTCCACGTGTTTCAATAGGTGCTTGTGGGAAGCACCGATCTAAAGGGGCGCAGTCTACAGAGCGTGTGGTCCAGGGTTCGATTCCCAGCGCAGACTTTCGTTTATTCGATCCTGGGCTACTGGAATGTGCCCCTCACACATTGTCATAGCGACACGAGGGGTACAATAACCTCCTGTAGTGCTATTCACTACAGTGATCCGGAATATAAAAGAAAAGTAAATCCCTATCGCACTGTATTTCACTAGATTTTATACTCGTAATTAGTCAAATAGTTTTACTACTGAATAACCACGGCATCCGATGGTTATTGAATATTAAGATTTAATTCAGAGAAACCCGCCTCACCTATTGCAGTATAATCGCGATATACGTGTAAAAACGTAAAATGAGTGAATTGGTTCGTTCCTATAATTTATAAGGACCACGTACCAGTTCCCGTTCTTGCAGAAATTAAAAGGATCTTAAACGCTCATACTGTAGTTAGTTTTGAAAAATAACCAATAACATTTTCGTTCCTTTTCTTGAAAAAATTCTTCGCATAAAAAAATACCAATGAAAAACGAAAAATCACTTTATGAAGGGATGAAAAAAACATATAATTCCATTCATCCCAGCAAGTTCATTAACAACGTGACTTTTATCCTGCGATCTTTGAATGGGAACGTATCATTAAAAATAAAATATTAAAATGGTAAAGAGGTACGTGTAGCGCTTTCATACCTAAATATTAAGTATTAATTATTTAATTGTTCCGCACCCAGTAAAACGATCAGCCGTTCCAGTTTCTTAAAAAAGAACAGAATTGTCTAGCTCAGTGGGGTATAGCAACCGACTGCAGTGTGGGCGGTCCCGGCTTCGATTCCCGGCGCAGGCTCTCCGTTATTTGATCCTGTGATATTGTATCCCTAGGCAGAGGCTAAGAGGTGGCTAATTCTCCCAGAGCTTTCTGTCCGGAAGCTCGGGAGTGAAGGCAGCGGACTATCCCCGCTGTCTTCCCCATCCCATCCAACCATTCCAAGCGTTCCCTTCTATGAAAAGGAATCCGGGCGTTGCAAAGGTCCTCAGTAAAGGAACCCATTATTAGGAACGGAACTTTTCCGTTCTGTTCCTACTCAACACTGTGAAACGCGCTTCACGTCATGGTGAAGTTCGTACCTATTACATCTGCAGCTTCTGTTTGTTAGCGTTTCAAAATGTTGGAGATTTATTCTGTTACATAGTAGCGCTTCTGTGTATGCATCGTATCAGCCGTTTTTCACAGACTTCATAGCTACGGTACATTGATTGACCTGTAATCGAATTTAACATTGAATATGATTACTGCATTGTCATTGTCATGGCGAAAACAGTAGGGAAAACGAACAATCTTACTTGGATTAAAGACGCGGAAACAAGGGCGATATTGTGATCGACATAAATGTCACGTTAGATCGCGTTTCTATTGTTCTAACGGGATTATATTGCGCAACAATTACAGGTCGCCATACTTATTTTTTATTGTCGTCTAATACCGGGTGGACCTCTAAGGGCATCCATAAACCACTCGTGTGGTATAATATTTAATCCGATCTCGAGGGGTATACCCTCTGCCTGTAATATGCTACAAACACATATTTTATTTGTTGAAAATTCTACATTACTGTATATGCATTTTGATTCGACTTTTTTATTTTTTGCTAATTTCGACTACAAACGCACAACAGATTTAGTTATATTTATTACAGCTAAAATTTTCGGACCGGATTAATAAAAAAGTATATGCTCTAGTTCAAACAAAGTATTTTTTTATTTTTTATGCGCATACGACTAATTTTGAAATACATGTACATTTTATGCCACCTAAAATTAATTTGTAGCTGTGCGTGAAGTTGTTTTTTGTCTGCTTACTTTGCATTCCACCCTCCCCATAGTGTGACATGCGTAGATTGCAGCTTTGCATAAAACATTAAAAAAAAAAGTTGTCTAGCACCAAAGTGACAAACAAATTTCCAGAATTGGGTGTTTGTGGGACTGATGATTTTTCCGAAAGTATTTCGTTCAGCGGACGGAAAGCCCACTAGCCAATAACGGGATTGGAAAAATTCAAAAGGAAAACCCAGATATTTAAATACATTTGAAATACACACATAGTTATCACGCAATCTCTGCCGTTAAAAAAAATACATTACACTGAATACAGTGTGAATAAAACAACTGTATGACAAGGGCGCAACAAATCATTGCTCGCATATTGGCGCCACGCTTGCCAGACTGTTCTTATTTCGACGCTAATATGTACATGTATTCTAACGGTAATTAAATAGCTTGCTTGTCGATATGGGCTTGCAGAATAATGTACCACTGTCAAATCATTATCAGGGTTCGTTTAACACCTGTGACTGATTTGCGTTTGTTTCAAGGTGACGACAAAGTTGGAAAATCCCGCATAGATCACCACTCTCCCAGGCTCTATTACATGTAATGGATGGTATTGACGGTTGTACTGTGTTACCTAAAACTGATTAATGGAATAAAATAAATAACAACGCAAGTTTTTTAAGACATATTCGTGTCATTTAATAATCAAAATGTTTTGGCAAATATTGGAGGTTTTGGGTGGAATTGGATGTTACCCACAGAGGTAAATCAAGGTGCGATTTTTCGATAATCGTCAACCATAATTGTTTATAAATTCGTCTTACCACTTTATCGCTCGGATACCGTACAAAATATTTCAGATCAGTATTTGTAAAAGTTCTACTGTACAGGGTGGGCAAAAAAAAAGGCACCCAAAATTCATCTTAGCATATCTTCGCGAAAAGTTAACCGATTTTCTTA
>JAUJYS010002880.1:0-13967 GCA_033995665.1 Melogona broelemanni | reverse complement strand
TACTTGTGTAGATGTTGCTCGGGATCTCTATCAGTTTGGAACCAAACTTCGAAAAATTAGAAGCGCTAAAAATTATTAAAGTTGTTAATGTCGGGTGTAAACTGCACTCTCGGGATAGTTATGAATCTGTTGAAATTTGCCAGCGACGGTTGAGACCATGCATTTGCAGCTAATTGCCATTAAACTGTCATTTCTGATGGGAACAAATATTTGATCAGAATGTATGTACTTTGTCAACCTATTTGATATTACGAAGAATCTGTTTATATGCTCGCATAAGTTCGGAGTGACCTTAACTCGACATGCGAGTGTAGCTGTACAAAACTGCCGTCTGCTTGATTGAGAAACTGCAATCTGATCAAATCTGGTCCCACTGCGCGCAAGTACGTGTGAAAATGTGTTCCTCTGGATGGGAAAATTGTAACCAACTTTTTTCTCCTCCCCATTTGAGTACAATCCAATATGCCAAGAGGCGACGCAATCCCGAGGTGTGTAGCTACCTAAACTGGCAACTAGAAAATCCGTGACACTTTTGAATCACAGTCACAGTCAAATTCACGATGTTCGAAAATGTTTATTTTGGCATCGCAACTATATCGGTGGTGCGTTCCTGACCCGAGCTCCACTTGCAGAGTTCAAGTGAGCTCAAAACTAGCCAGCGTACCATCGTCCCCCCTGTATTAGATGATTTTTATGTTCCATGATTGTAAAGTAGGCAACCAAAGTTTTTTATTACAAAATTTTCTGAATTTATCAGCAAAGTGATACCTGTGTATTAAATATTTTTGTTATATCAAGGAAACACCTTTCCCGCAGACACTCATTCCTAGAAAGAATAGTGGATCTTATGTGGGAAAGGTATCTCTTTTGCATTATTTTATATATGTTGAGAGAAACTTCTAATGCCATTTACAATTGCGATTCCAAGTGATAAAGATTTTTCTCAATGACCATGAATCTTGTGTTTTGCGTATATAGTCAGTAGACGTGATTTTGCTATCGTATGGTCAGACCATCCACTGTTTCACATATTTTCTAATAATTGTGTCAAATGCTTTCAGTTTAACACAACTTTGAAAGTTTATAACGAATTTGAACTTCGTGCGACAAGAGAATCATAAAGAAGCTCCACATTTTTGAAGGTATCAATCTGTACTATCAGTCTAGCTTAGTCGATATTGCAACCGACTGCGGTCCCGGGTTCGATTCCGGCGCGGGCTCTAGTTTACTGGGTACTGGTGAAAATATGTCCCTCACATTTTGCCCAAGCAACATGTAAGGTACAAAGGAGAATTTTCCCATTAAAATCTTCTTTTAGTTCTCTATTGTGGGCATTCAATAAGTATCCGGAATCTTTCTAACGGCAGCATGGATTTTAATGAAATTATCTTATGCCAGAGCATCCTGTCATTTTTTTCGCACAGATCCCAAACAATTTAAGCCCCTCAATTAAATTCACAATCGGTACAGTTCTAGTTACCAGATCATATTTATTTACATGTACTATTAGGGATACAGCGACGAACAATATTTTCTAATCTGAACTTATTTCACGTTGAATTTGAAAGTCCTCAATCCATTCTGCCTATTCGGTGAGTGCTTTGCTGGCCTTGTCCCAGGCTAGTCCAGTGTAATGCTTGGTCATACCGGGAACACACAGCAGCCCATTGAAACCGCCAAGTACACCTACAAATGACATTTTATAGTAAAAAATCAACTGTAAGTAAGGTAATACAAGTAGTTCAAACAAGCAATTTTTTTATCAGTTTTGATTCTGTTTACCTCGATTCCAGCAATCCTTTACAGAGGGCCTTTGAACGTTCATTGATTCTTTGAAGGTTTTTATGGAATACTGGAAAGAAATGGAAAAATCATTTTTTATTCCTGATCACTACAGGAGATTCTGTACCCATTGTGTTGCCGTGATAATATGTGAGGGACACATTTCATCAGCACCCCAGAACCGAATAAACAAACCTTCGCCGGGAATCGAACCCGGGACCGCACGCACAGCAGTTTGTTGCAATAGATTTAGATTTAGATTGAATAGTCACCGCGCTTGCGCATTTAAGGTGACTTAGGGTATGAGGAAGTAAATGGAATTAAGGGAAATTGAAGGAATTAGAGGTAGGGAATTGGAGGGATGGTAATGTGAAATGATAAATAGGTTAGGGCAGGTTGGCCATGAGCGAGATGAATTTTGACGGGATTTGAATGATGAAAGGGAGGGGGCTTCGACTAATACCGACGGAGCAAGACGGGTCGTATCAATGAAGTAATAATGGATACAAAAACTCGATGGAAGGGCTCTACAATGGCCAAATAAAATTGTTTAAGGATCAATACTAGTTTACATTTTTATTTACCTGTTTACCGTCATAGGTCGCTTTGAATTTAGCCATTTTACTGCATCCAAGTTTACTGCAGGCCTTGATAGACTCGTCACTGTTACCCCAAAATCCACGGTCGATGCTGTAGTACACTGCACCGCCGGTAAGGCCAAGTTTAACAGCGGACCTGTTTGTGTAAAAGAAGCGTGATGGCATTTTGAGCAGTGCAGAATGCAGAGAACAAACATTTAATTTATAGCGCCGGCGGAGGCAGCCATGTTTCATAAAGTCAGAGGTAGGGAACTCGACCGCCAAAACACCTCTAGCGCAGGGTGTGTTAATGACGAATTGCAAGCCGTAAAATTATCAAAGCTGCTATTTCCTGATGCAATATACTCTCTACTTACTTTATAATAAAGAAAAATGCCATTTTTCTACGGTCTTCTACAAGGATTTAATGATTTTTGGAGCAGAACCGGGGTGAACTTACGACACCTTTCATTGCCATTCGTTCACACAATTCAGTCGATCCGTAATTTCGAAGATACGTTAATATTTTGGCTCATCGATTGGATCATTTAGATCAATCAAAATTCGCAGCAGCAAAAAAGGCACGACGCACACATATCCTATCCAGATTAATAATTATGTGTGAATTTCACTTCCACTTGTCTACCAGCAGGTGGCGCGGCACTGCGGCAATCGAGTAATTCGAGTTACAGCAGACGACGCCAGACTGAATGGTCGGAGAGATGATTTTCCATCATCCGTCATAAGTTTTCCGATTAATTTTATTAATATAATATTTTTGCAAACACGACAACCGGCTGCCCATTGAAAGTGTAAGTAGTCATGCCGAAAACAGGCGCTGTCAATGTGTCGAATCTGGCCTTGAACTTGGTGACGATCGATATTTTTGCCTGGGCGTGGCTTTTGCTGAAGCGCAAGCTTTTTCTGGTGTGGGAGGGCAAGCGTGAAAACTGATCTCAGAAAAACATCCTTGGCACGAGAGCTAATTATAGGAAAAATGCCAACCTTCTACGGGGTTTGCTCGATTTTTTCTTCAAATTGCTTTGCTCTCTCGCTTGAGAACCGGAGAGGTGGACTACATGCGAGGCTAAATGTCAATTTCGCCTGTCTGCCAAAAATAGGTCTGTGTTTCCATAATCCATATGCCGAGCACGTTTGAATTGTTTATCGCATTCCTGTATCTCACATTTCTGACTCATTCATCGTGACCTCGTCTATTGCCGTAGCTTACAATCCGAACCAAACTAGAGGTAGCGCAAATAATTTATGTTTTTCTTGTACTAGTCGCCTGATTAATTTAAGTGTTTTTTGTAGACTTCGTCGCGTAAATCTGACCTCGAATTATAATTAACTGACAACCTAATTAGCAACATGATAAATGTCGAGTTGAAAGTTCAAACTTTTTGGATACAGGATATAACCACACCACGCCAATCGACGCTGGTCTCGTTTCGATGATGAACATACTGTATACGAAAATCGAAAATACGTGTTCATACTAATTTACCAGGTGATAATAGGGCTTTTTCAATATAATTTTTCGGATAATTTTGTTTCTTTTTCAGTGACACGGTCGTGAAGAAGATGGCGAGCAACGCCGAAAACTTCCCGCGCTCGCCGCTCGAAAATGTGCTTCACTTCGTTCCCCAGGGGCACGAAAAAGCCCTCAAGCATGCGTTCTACAATGCCGCGGTAAATATCCGGGTCGTTTTTAACATTAGCTCAGACATTTAATATCCCTCATGATATTTAATATATTATCAAAATTATAAATAGAGTGTATGAATATGTAAGATGATGGAAATGTGAACCCGGAACACTCCTATTTATCCTATTTTCAAAGATAATAGCAAATTTACAAAAAAAATATATTTTAGTAAAAAAATACATATTTTTGATCTGTCACCGTACGTTAAAGAACATTTTGCTATCGCGTAGCATTAATGAGATTGAACGCCATCTCCAATTATTTCGTCATATTTATTTAAATCTGCACTTGCATCGACGTTCCCTCGCACACTGTCGATTATTTGCATTACAATTGAAATTATAATTTATATATTCAATATACTTGCATACACATGTACATCTGTATATACCCTTGAGCAGCCCCTGAGGGCTCAAAGAAGGAATATTGAACGTAATTTGTTCCTATTTAATAATTAATTTTTTGAAACCTTTTTCTGCCTTGAATCACTTCAATCATTTGTGAATATCTTCGTAACTTTTAACTAATTTAATTTCCAAATTTGACCTGAACCTTTCGACTAATTTTTAGCTGTATAATGAGTGCGTTATTACCAGGTAAAGACAAATATCTTTCGTCTTCCGCTTCTAGGGAATGATTTTCGTGCTGTTCGGTGCAGCCGCCACGGCCGCCGTCTACTTCGTACTACAGCCGTTTGTCAAACCCCTGCTCTGGGCCGTTCTGTTCGGCTCGGTGCTTCACCCGTTTAAGCAGGGCATGGCCACGGTGGCCCGCAGATGGCTGCACGCCCTCAAGCTGTCCGGCACTCCCCTGTCGGTGGGCCTACTTCTGCTGCCGGTGGGCGTGGTCGAGTACGCCTCTCAGACGATAGCAGACACGGTGCAGCGTTACGTCAAGTCAATGGCCACGGTCACGGTGGCGCTGGTGGCCATCTACGTCGTGTTTGCCTTCACACCGGAATCCATCCTGCAGTTGGGCGTGTTCTTCAAGGACCTGCTCGTCTATCACACGCACGATTTTCTGGGCTATTTCAGCTCCATTTGGGTAAATAAATATTTAACTAATTATGATAACTAGTCGACCTAAGTGTGATCGTAAAACCATTTTTTCCTTTTTAATATTAATTTTTTTTTACAGCCACTGTATTATATTTTGTTTCCACTTGTCAGTGGCAATGTCTGAAGAGCACATTTTTGTCAGTATACTCAAGATAAGCGAAATAACACAGCTGGATATGCTTTACCTTAAAAGAATCAAGTGTTTAGCGAACATCGTGCAAGTTAAAAATTCATTTACAGTGGAAACAGAAAATTCAATTATTTTAAGAACTTTGTTATTACGAAAATTATTTCGTAATCCATTCAATTTACTGCCGAAAGATGACTAATTTAGTTGCCTTTTCACATAAAATTGTCTAATGATTTTAAAACCGTTGCGCGACTCCAAGGTATGGACTTTGGCGGTTGGTTATTTTCTACTCGTCGTCTTCTACTGGACTCCGCGAACCAATCGGCTGCTTTGCTCGGCTTCCGTGTTCGTCTGGATTTTTATGCTCCTGCATTTTGCCACGGTTCTGGGCTCGCTGCGAGGGCCCGTGTTCGTCGCCATTATGACGCTCATGCTGGTCGGATTCTGGAAGGAAGTGAGCGACGTTCGATCGCGGTACAAGCAGCACGGTAAGCATCGAAAGTACCAAATTATTCTTTACGCCAAGGCAATTCGATTGTGGTCCGCCTATAAATTAGTAGTGTAAAGTACGTTTCATTTGTGGCATTATAAAGACCTTGGCTTGACACCTAGCGCTGATAGTTTAGATGAATTTAAGTTGTAGAAGCATTGTGTGGGCTTAGTATTCTGTTGTTCGTGTGCGTGATATATAGTGAACGATTCGGAGGACGACAGCATTCAAATCCCGTCGCATTTGGAAACTGCTTGGTCAGTTTTGACCGGAGAGGAACTGCCCATTGATGCCCAAACGTCGTCCATACGAGTAAGTGTCGTCCATACCACTAAGGTTCGCAACTTACAAGTTAAAACGTCATAGGAATTCGCAGCCTTTACACCTACAAGATTCCGCAAAGCATTTATTTCCACAAACGTTTAGGAATTTTAAATTATCAAATTATATTATGTCTCGTTTCTTTAAAATTCGATCCATTTTCAGATTTTGTTCCACCTTAAAAAAATATATTTCAGTGCAAAAGACGCAAAACATTTCGGGAATAACGTTATAATCAATTTTAAATAATGGGTAACGAAAAAGAGATAAAATACAGATTACAACATTTTTAATCCTTACAGGAGTAGAGCTGCACCATTTGTTACGATGGCATTTTCAGCTGTCATTACAATATTGCTGTATGTTGATTTTTCTCGAATATGTTGCTATTTTCTGCCCATTCCTATCTCTTTATTTATAATTTAATAATTTCTAAAACTACTTGTGTTTCGCTTTTTCTTTCTTCTATTTTTTGTTCTTTTTTGCTCTTTTGCTTTCCGCTTCTGCTTCTCGTGTCAAGAACAAGGTTATTGTGGACGCTGTTCCCACCACTAAGGGACACTACGGGTTAGTTCCCAAAATTGAAACGGACAGATCCCGTTCCCCGTCGCCTTTCCGCTTGCCCAAATATTTTCCTTGGGCCGCGCAGCGTTACGTTGAAGAGATGGTGAGAATTGGGAGCTTCGCACGTGTAGTGCCTGCATTTCTGATCACCTGGGCTGTAGCTATAGGTCACCTTGAAATAGTGCGAGTACCTTGCAATGCCAGCATCGGATTCTGCCTCTCCTATTCAGCACCATGACCTTAGTCGTATATATTAAATCAATTCGTAACTGCATCTATCCAAACATTAAAGCTACGCACATGTCAGAGGACGATTACAGAGACTCAAGTACTTTTTTATCATAGTTGTAATCTCAAGTCACATTTTGCCTCCACTCCTAATTTGACTCTGTTTAATTTGATTTTATTGTCCCATAAAGTAAAATATACTATATTTAATAGTAGTAATAGTAAATATATTTGGGAGAATTCGACCGCCCCTTAGCTGCACCAAGGTGACATATATTATGAGGGACGGCATGTTTAATTCAGAATGGTTAATTGTCAATCTCTGTGTGCTTATTTGGTCCTTACCCAATCACTTGTAGTTCTGTCTGTAATTTTTGTACATATTATTTCGTTGCGTTTGTGCTGTAAAATTTTATATCTGTACAGTGGTTAACCAATGTTTATTATGCATTTTGTAAATTTCTATTGAAATCAATTTAGTCACATTTTAAAAGGTCTATATACGAGCAACCATTTTTGCAGTACCCCAGTATAAAATCCTTTCCGAGGACATATAAATGTGAGAGGTAGTAAACGAATCCTCCGAAATAAGAAATATTTTTGGTGACGTTCGCTAGTTCGCAGTCCACGAGGTGACCGCGGCCAGCGAGAGCGACGCGTCAACGGCCTCCGCGCCGGCCTCTCTGACCGCCTCGCCGGCGCCCAAGAAGAGGGCCCTCTCCCGGCAGCTGTCCGTCACGAATTTTTTCGCCAAGACGGACGCCAAGATGAGCAACGTGTACATTTACAGTCTCATCTGGGCGTGCATGCTGGTCCAGGTGTGGAAGCACGTGTGGATCTGGCCCATCATTATACTGATTGTCGTCTATCTTTTGGTCAAACGTTTGGGTAAGTGGAATTTCTATGAGAATCACTCTACAAATAGCTTTTTTTATTCTATTCGCGCTGCCATACTGCACTAGTACGCTATTGCTTAACGGATAATTGTACGGTCAGTCATAGGCCAGTTGCCGTTGGTTGGAGGACTGACTGGTGGTACGGCAGTCCCAGGTTCGATTCTAAATTTCTATTCGTTTTAACCAATTTATATTCTACCTTTTGTCATTTCAGGCTCGAACTTTGGTTTTTGGTCGTTCCTGATGGCGAAGCTCCGCACCACGTACAATTCCGGAGTGCTTTGGTTGGAGCAGCGAAAGGATGCGCTGTTTCCTGCTCCGGTTCGCGGCGTTGGAAAACTAACTCTGCGTGGTGATAGTAAGGTGAGAATTAATCGACCTTCATTTCATTTGAAGTTAATTGGTACTGCTTTTATTCATTTAATTATTCCGTGTTTAATTGCCTTCGTAGGTGGCTTCGATTTTGGAGCAAAGCGTCGATATTCTGACGACCATCGGCACAATTGTGCTCCTGATTGTTTTTGTGTTAACCGGCACAATATTTCTACTTGTCCAGGTAAATTAATTAAAATAGATATTTTTTTTAACTGCGGATATTTCAAATGTTTACATCACTTCAATGGCTCATTTCAGTGCGTGTTTTTGTCCTACGGAACAGATACACGGTGAGAGTATGCACATGATTCAAGTGACGAGCAATCTGATCAACAACACCGTCGTTCATAATCCCGATATTCAAAAGCTGTTGCCGGAAGGAGTCTCTCGCATGTTGGATTCCATGTTCGAGAATGCGTACGAAAATGGAAAAGAGTGGATTGTAAAGATGGTAAGAGTTGGGGTTTGTTGGATTTGGGGAGAATGATGCTGGGTGGGTCATGTGACACTCTAATACACACTAAAGCGCCTCAATTGAAGCACGCCAGCGACTGCTAATTGCCCCTTGTACAAAAGCAAACACACATGGCATATTTTCTTTCCATGTAGTGAGTGGTTGCGCACGGTTTAGGGGCAGCTTTGAATTCATTCACCTCATTTGTTTTGCGTTTGCCAGTGTATAAAATTAAACGAAAATCGAGAACGTCTCACTTTAGTAGAAATTTTTTTAATAAGATTTTCTGAAATTTTCCTCAATGTGTGTAGACTACTTGAGATTTTCTGTATTTTTGATAAAATCCTAGAATAACCTTTTGTTTTTACACTTTGATTTTTTCATCGTATTAATATGTTTTTAATGTCACATGCTTTTCGTTCTTTTGCATTATTTAGGCATTCATATCATTATGTAAAATACGTACCGGTATCATTTACGTAGGGTACGATACATCGTGCTAGCACGGGCGCTAACCAATACGCACCTCTGCTTATCGTTTTCCTTCCTCTCTCATTTCCTGGTTAGGTCAAACACATTATAAACGAGCAGGACGAGGAGAAGTCGATCCAGATCGAGAAGCAGGTGCTGGAACTGTGGGACAAGGTGTGCACGGCGTGGATGGAGAGCGGGCAGACGGCGAGCACGCAGGTGGGCAAGGGCAACGGCAGCGTCATCGAGAATTTCATGGCCGAACTGGGTGCGCCGGGCCTACTCAACTTCAGCGCCATGGTGGGCTTCGTCAAGGAGAATGTGGACACCTTCATGGCGGTGAGTGTTTGGTGAATGACGGCAGTGTTGGGTTCTTTCCTTTTCGAATGGAAGTGGTTCCAGTTCCCGTTTCATTTCCTACATAAACTAAAATAAATCATGGGCGTTCCTAGTACATTTTGAAAAGGAACCTGGAACTTTTCCATCCCTTTTTCTGTTCCTTCGCTTAAAACGTGTTTTAAAAAATACCGAGTGATGTGATGTTCACAAAAATGTTACGATTACGTTCATGATGACGCCAAATGGACAGTTCACGTTCCTCCGATGAAAAAAAAAACGATTTGCGGGCACATGAAAATCTTCAGCAATTTTTGTTTAATACTGTAAAATTGTTCCACATGCGACATACTTTGGGCAATTGTACTCGTAGAAAATTGAAGGTTACGACAAAAGGAACTCTGAATACTGAAAAGGAACTCTCGTTCCAGTTCCTACAGAAATAAAAGGAACCTAGGCGATTTTAAGTTGCTCAAAAATGGAAGCAGTTCCTAGGAACGGAACTTTTCCGTTCCGTTCCTACCCAACGCTGGAATCACATGATATGTGACTCACTCGTGGTTGTTGAAATATGGTGCTGTGGAGGTACTTACGTTGCCAATTTGAAATTTATATCTAGGTATTGGACGCGTCGTGGACAGTGCTGAAGGGAAACATCAGCCTGGCTTTGAGCGCGTTGACGGCCACCATGTCGCTGCTGTTCGGTGGCGGAACGGCACTTCTTAATTTTCTTTTCAGTTTTGTAAGTGCAATTTTTGTTATTTACTGTTTGATTTTCAATGATCGTGGCGTACACGCAGCTTAACGAAATCGTGTCGTAGAGTTAAAAAGTGGACCGGGACATAGACTATCATGCCGCGTAGCCTGACGTTGAACTATGTTTGGCTTGGTTGGTAGTCAGGTCGATAATCGGTCCCGGGTTTGATTCTGCCGCTTGTTTTCTTTTCTCCCCCTTTGATTCTGCCAATTGTTATTTGATCCCAGGTGCTGTTGGGTAGGTGCCTGTTAAGCACTAGGTGGGGTCCGTAACTTAGTACAATGATATGTACGTACGTACCGATGGCTCAGTGGGTATGGCAACATCCTACCAAGCCTACGGTCCCGGGTTCGATTCCCGGCGCAGGCTTTCGTTTATTCGTTAGCCTGGGGTACTGGCGTCACCCCTGAGCTTCCATTAGGGAGTCCAGAGCTTAGGGGTGGATCCTGCTGTCTGGCTATTCCAGTTGCCATCCTTCTTCCTTTTCCTTCCCTGCCCCTCACATATCTCCATAGAGACACGAGGGTGCAGTAATCCTGTAGTGCACTAAGCGCTACGGTGATTAAAAAAAAAAATAAAAAAAAAAAAGCATTACAGTGACTACAGGGTCATTTTACTTCCACCCCCACAGATAATCTTCGTGACTGCGTTGTTCTACTTGTTGTCCGCCAGCGGTGAACGGTATAAGCCGATTGTATTGTGCAATAAGTTGTCGCCACCCGGAAATGGCAACAAATTTACTCTGGCCTTCGAGGAAGCGATTAATGGGGTCTTCGCCGCCTCCTTCAAGATGGCATTCTTTTACGGTCTGTGGACGTGGCTCATTCACAGGCTGTTCAAAGTGAAAATGGTCTACATACCTTCAGGTAATATTTCCTTTTAAATTAGTCATCTTTTTCAGATAGCTGTGATTTAAATGCTAACTTGGAAAGAAATTAGTTTTATTCATTTTTTAAATTTTGGATTCGTATTTCGATTGCTTTGTTGCTACCAAGTTGATTGCTTTGTCTTCAATCTGGCTGTGTCTTTTGTTCTTTACAATTGTGTTTGATTCAATGCGTGTTCAATTTCATTTATTTAAAATGTTTAATGTGTTTTTCACTTGTGTTGGTCGGTGTCTCTAGCGTTGGCAGCCATTTTTGGTGCTATGCCATTTTTGGGCACCTTTTGGGCCGTGATACCAGCTGTTCTCGAGCTTTGGCTAATCCAAGGGCAAGGAATCAAAGCCGTCCTGATGTTTGTCTGCCAACTGTTGCCCATGTCTTGCGTTGATACGGCCATCTACAGTGAAATTAAAGGGTTCGTATTGTTTCTCCTTTTATATTTATCCTTTTCCGCTACGATATTATTTTTCTTTCCGCTACGATCTTTTCACCACACAGTTTCTGTAAAGTAACTTAAATGTTGACGGTACAAATAGGGGGGGGGGGAATTACAATATTTTCAAGTCAAATTTTCTTGTATTTCCTTTCTTTTTCAACTGACAGACTTTTTTTTCGAATGGAAGTTTTATATTTTTACTTAAAGTTTTTTTTATAATTTTAATATACAGTGTATAAGTGTTATATGCATGCATGTATATCATATAATAAATTAATGTATATTGTTAAAAAAATATTAAATAGCAATAAAATATTTTAAGTTATTGTTATAACCTTTTCTTCAACAGTGGTGGACACCCTTATTTAACTGGTCTCGCCGTCGCCGGTGGAATGTTCTGTTTTGGCGCGGAGGGCGCCATCATAGGTCCATTGCTACTATGTTGCATGTTCGTGGCCATGAACATGTACGGCAACATTATGCAAGAATCTCCAATAAACGATCCGACAAAGCGTCTGCTGAGCAAGGCCTATCTGATGAAAAGGTAAACTAAGGATACATTTGATGTTGCTGTTTGCACATTCACCTGTCGGGATTCGCACGATTTAAATATATATATTTTTATATTTTTTCGATAAATTAACAACTTGTTATTGCTTTCGTTTATTTTTTCAAGGACCACGTCAATTATGTAGCACAGTGTAGCGTTTTGTTGGCCTTGAAGTTGTTTTCACTTTTTTGTTGTTGTTGCTGCACTCCCAAGGTATGCGCTGCATGGACCCACAATTTTTATACATATATCTTTTATTTTATTTTTGTTTCTTTTTTAGCAACTATCTTGCGTGGCAAAGATATCAATAACATTCAATCTTGGTCTAACCACTGAGATACTGAGATATATTTTGTCTGGGCTCAAGCGCGGACATTGTTATGTTTTAACCTTTGAGATTACGAGATTTGCGTGACTGTCGTCTGAGTGACCTTTGCTTGCTTGCTTGCCTGTCGTCTGACCATTGTAAATTTTATGCACTCTGAAAAGAAAACCTGTTCAGGATTTGTTTCTATTATCTAATTTTTACGATCGTTGTTTATTTTATAAAGTAATATTGTTTATGGTATAAAATTAATAAATGAAACGAAACACAATATTATGTGCCCGCATCGATGATTTTTCGCTATTCAAAAATTCTGGCACAACTCACTAATTGAAGCAAATTTCTATTTCAGTGCAGTGTACTGATATAGAATACACGACATGGATTCGTCCCACATTATAACAAATGAAGCTTTTGCTTAAACGGGAGTCGGCGTAGCTACGATAATCGAATTATAGCGAGAAATAATTTAATGTTTTGTCTCCGAAACTACAACAGAAAAGACCTGGGATACATGTGTAGTTGTGATTATTGAGAGACATCTTGGTCGTCGAACTGCCGCCACATGCTTCGACGTGGAATTTGTAAAAGAAAAGTTGTGAGTTGCCTTGTTCGGAGATGGTCGAAAGTCTAAGTCATGTTTGGATAGTGTCGGTGGAACTTGAATTGTTAAAAACCAGAACACTATTTTGTATGCCGCACTATCCATATAATATTTTTTACATAGTATCCTGGCAGTACAGTGTGACAGACATGTTATCAATATCGGGGATGTGAATCATGATAATGTCGTTGAAAAGAAATCATCAATAGATTGTTGGTTCGCATCCTAGGGGAAAATCGTCTGTTTGGCTCCGTTAGGAGTAGAAGAGTCACATCTGAATCGTGCATTAACTACATTTATAAGTTTGACGCCTACTTCAATCAATTACTATTTATCTTTATTCCTGATCACTGTAGTGAATAGTGAATGGAACAGGAGATTATGTACCCCTCCTGTAGCCATGGCAATATGTGGGGGGGGGGCACATTTTCACCAGTACATCAGGTTCGAATAAACGAGAAACTGCGCCGGGAATCGAACCCAGGACCGCCCGCACCGAAGTCGGTCGCAATATCGACTAGGCCAGACGAATCGTACTATATCTCCAGTGTTTCGGTCGTGGAACAATCTTCGAAAGCCTCACATGCAGAGCCTGTTAAAATAGGACAACCACGCATTTGTCCTTAACTACCAGTAGATCTTCTGACCCCAGCCATATACCCTCCCTTGGCTGTTTGCGGAGTATATACTGTTTATTGTAATTGTAATTGATTTTTGAATTTGTAAATAAGAAATTGTTAGCAATGTAATATATGAGAGTTGAGCAGACATTTCTTGGCGTTTCAAATTCCAGTATTAAAGTTGAATTGAATAATACACATTTCAAAATTTTGACTGCTTCATAGTTCACGTGGTCGTAAGCTGGTGGTTTGAAATTTAAATCATCTTTTGACCAGGTTGTCCATTCTATAAAAGAAAGTATCTTACCAATTATGCAACTATGAGTATAGCTCATGATTTTTCCAATTTTTTTGATTTTTTAACAACGTGAGTTAGGGGTCAATTCGTATAGATATCGAC
>JAUJYS010002879.1:0-13967 GCA_033995665.1 Melogona broelemanni | reverse complement strand
AGGGAGCGAGCTTAGCGATCGGATAGGTAGCGTACCGTACTTTCCGTTCCATTTCGCCCGTAACCTGAAGTTCAGCCCATAAGTATGGTTGGCGTTTGTCGCCGTCGATATTTCTTTTAATGTCGCCTCGCAAGTTATAATGCCAAAGGGTCGTAACATTCTTTAACCCGAGCTTATTAATATTTACTTTTTTCATGACCAAGACCCATAATTTGCTATAGCATAGGCATTTGGATATGATCATACACGTTAAAGATCCCGACATAGTTATGAAGCCTAGACGCCTAGGCAATATGACCAGATCGATCCCGTGAAAATGGGGGGGGGGGAGCTTTGAGACTGGAAACGTTGGCAGACCCCGTTAGCAACAGGTCAGAGACACCGGATATAAATATCTTTAACTTTAACTTGCATTTGGGCAATGGTAGAATTTGTTTCGTACAGTACAGTACCGTAAACGCACATGGCATGCATCTTAATCGTCGTTAACTGCGTGTACACAATGTCGTGCTAGGGACTTTAATGACCAGGCTCGGTTATAAATCTATCTACATGTAAAATCATTCTGGCTTAATATTGAAATGTGGTAAATTATGAAACCTGCGTGCTCGGGCGTACAGGCACTGTCGCTTGGATCCGTGTGGATCTCATTTACGAATCCATACCTAACGTCTAGATATGGGGGATAGGGTCATAATACGTTTGACTTCGTGGAGTAACCTCTGACAGCAATTATTTAGTTTTAACACATGTAATATGAAATACACGGATTATTGTCGGGTTTTGTATTTTCAACAAAAGGTTCTCGTCTAAAATATTTGCACATGTTAGACGTCCTTTTTAAGTTTTAATGCGCGTTCGACACAGCCTAAACAGAGTAAACTGTTCGTTGGTTTGTTAGGTTAGAGCACTGAACTAAGTTTTTACTAAATTAATTGTTAATCTTACGTTTCAAACTTATTTTCCATCTCTGTTGGTTTGTCAAATGAGAATGCCTGATTTACGAGACTGTCTGCGGTTTTATTTACTGACGACGACTGTCTATTCTGTCTACTCAAAATGTGTTATCTTATTTTTTGTCTCCTGTATCTGTCAGTTATGACTCATGCAGTTGACAAACGCCAGCTGAGCCAAAAGCCAGTTTCATTAAAGATTATCTCTTAATGTGGTCCCGATTTTTAGTCGAATAGTTTTTAATCGACTAAAACTGCAGATTCATGTCAATGCCCACTCACTGAGCTGCGATGGATAAACCACTGACCACCAACCCTTGATTTTTGTGGTAGATTCAGCAAAATAAAAGTTTTAATTGGTGGTAAAATATTTTTGAACGAATATACCAAGTTTGTTACTGTATACGGAAAATAACATATTCTGCTATCCGTAGTTGGTGTATGAACTCGGCTGAGAGATGTTTATTTCGTTTGCGAAGGAATTTCACATTTCATGTACTGTGTTGTCAAAAATCATCACTATTTGAAGCGCGACGTTGAATATAACCAAGTATATTTTTTTCAACGGTTTTGATTAACGAATCAACATTTGTGTCATTGTGGCAGGATTCCAAATTTGATAAAGGTTGCAACGGCTGCCATTAATTTCAAAGCCCACCTGGTTTACTCAAATGCCATAATCACTTAATTTATATTTGTGCGATCACGTTCTGCGCTCTTTTGCGACCGCGTGTCAGTTTGATATCCTGTTGTGTGTATGATTTTTACCCCAGTTCGTTTATTCTCTATTGCAGTTCGTCCGTGAGCTCGGGCTGGAGCAGCTTCGTTCCGGTGGTGGAGAAGGAACGTGAACAGGTGCAGGCTCAGACGCAGGGACAGAAAACGCTGGGCATGACCTCCGCCATCACCCTGGCCGGCCCCAAAGACATCGACCGGCAGCGGACCAAGGAACTGAGCGAGAGCCTCATCCCCTTCAACGTGTTCGAGTCGGAGGAGGAACTCGATCGACGGTAAGCGCTCTCTTTTTATCTGCGGACTGTTAGCTAGTCGGCGGACAAGTCGTCGTACTTGTAGACCTCTGTCGGTCGTTTTACCCACTGGCCTATTATTAGGAAAAGCGACTGACAGAGGTGTGGCAGTCCCGGGTTAGACTTCCGGTGCGGGCTCTCGTTTATTCGATCCCTCGGTACTGGCGAACATGTGTCCCTCCCATATTGCCATAACAACAAAAAGAGTGTAATATATACTCACTGCACTGAATTTCATAAAGTATCAAAAGCAGAAAAAAATCCTAGGATTATCGGTAAAATGTAGCAAAAATGAATGTTGAAATAATTTATTTTAATAAACTAAAAATGAGATTTGGGGAAAAGAAAAAGGTAATTAGGTGCGCATTTCAAATTGAATTTTGGATTTGGAATGCTATTAATGTGAGTGTGAAATGCGGCCTACCCGACCCAAAATATTTTATGTAGTACTGCCAATGGCGATGGTAAATAATGTTGCATTTGTCTTGATCTTGTTTCTTTTTTTTTCGTTCGGCGCAGTATGGAGGTGTTAAGCAAGATCAATACCCTGGTCAAGACGTGGATCCGCGAAGTGAGCGTGATGAAGAACATGCCGCCCAACGTTGCCGACATGGTAGGAGGCAAGATCTTCACGTTTGGGTCGTATCGACTCGGAGTGCACACCAAAGGTCAGTATGAGCGTCGCAGGTAATTCGGCCCCGGCATTTGGTATTTCGTCTGAGACACGGTTATTGTACGTTAAAAAACCTTGGTCTGGGCGATATAGCGGAACTTTTTTCGTCGTCGTACTGAGCTCTCAATAATATTTCTGTTTTTGCAGGCGCCGATATTGATACGCTGTGCGTGGCGCCCAGACACGTGGAGCGAGTGGACTTTTTCACAACATTCTACGAGATGCTGAAGGTGAACGAAGATGTGACCGAGCTTCGGGTATGTCAACGCGTATTTTGAAAACTCTTCACGATATTTACACTCCGGCGTCACTGATTGCTCTGATGTTCAGTTGATAGTTCCGCAATGTTGTCCTTCGTTACTGTTTCTTGTCTGAGGTATATTTTTGTAATTTTTTTTAGGCGGTCGAGGAAGCCTTTGTGCCTGTAATCAAGATGAACTTTGCCGGAATTGAGGTACGTTCGATCCCACTAGTTGATATCTGCGTTTGTCCCCTTTAAGTGTTAAATGATTTCGGGGTGTCTTGACATTTAACTATAACGAATGATATTATTTTGCTTAAAATTAAATTAAAATTAGTCTTTTTATTTTGCTAATATTTTCACTGAAATATTTTTGTTGTAATTATTAAAATTCTGCAAAAATGGTGGTTAAAATTTAAACGGTGACCCATGTTAGAATTTAAGTGTGTAGGGTCATTGACAGTGCATGTAGCCAGTGTTGATTGATAGTTCCTCGCGTTATGTTGTCTTGATGGTTTGTTGCGTTTTTCCCCGCAGTTGGACATGCTTTTCGCTCGCCTGGCCCTGAAAGAGATCCCCCAAGACCAGGATCTACGAGACGAGTCCCTCCTGAAGAATCTTGACGGCAAATGCGTTCGCAGCCTGAACGGTAAGTCCGCGGTACTACAAAAATTTCTTTCTCCTAAGTGACAAGGAAATAGCACCGTCCTGTATTAATCCTTTGGTTGTCTCTCCGCTTTCTGTAGGTTGCCGAGTGACAGACGAGATTTTGCATCTGGTGCCGAACATCGAGAGCTTTCGCCTGGCGTTGCGCTGCATCAAACTGTGGGCCAAAAGTAAGTAAACGTGGCTTTTGGAGATGACATTTTGTCCTATGATTTTTGGGTTCCATTGTGAATATGTCGATTTTTTGTAAGCCGCGACTAATTTTGACGATTCTCCTTTTGTTTCAGAACACGGTATCTACTCCAACGCTCTCGGTTACCTGGGCGGTGTTTCATGGGCTATGCTGGTGGCGCGGACATCGCAGTTGTATCCCAACGCGATCGCGGCAACCCTGGTCTACAAATTCTTTTTAGTATTTTCCAAATGGTAAGGCTCTCCCCCAGTACGGTACTTACACCGTAATTGTACATCAGTTACTGTTTAGTTATATTCATGATTGTCAACATTATTTAATTCATCAAATATGTCAAATTGGTCAATGTGTTAATTTCCGCGATCCTAATGAAACATTTGTCTTATGTGTTTCGTGCGCAGGGAATGGCCCAACCCAGTGCTGCTGAAGTCGCCCGACGACAGCAACCTTGGCTTTCCGGTGTGGGACCCCCGCGTGAACGTGGCCGATCGCTACCATCTCATGCCAATCATCACGCCCGCCTATCCGCAGCAGAACTCAACCTTCAACGTATCCTACTCTACCCGCTCCATCATGGTCGAGGAATTCAAGCAAGGTTGGTGGAATTTTATATATTTTTTTTGAGCTATTAGTTTCCGTTTACGATAATAATCTAATGTAGAAAGTAAATAAATATTATGAATTTTTAATAACTAGAAGAAAAAAAAGCCCTGTGCGAGTGAAAGTGGAGGGAATTTTATTACAAAATAATTGTAACATCTAGTTTTAACAACGAATTTATATGGCGGGGGGTTAAATCACTGTGTATGAGATTTGTTGAATTTTCATTTTTGCTTATTTCGTTTTGGTCCACCCAGGATTGGCTGTAATGGAAGATGTCATGATTGGCAAGGTGCCATGGGCCAAGCTTTTCGAGCGTCCCAATTTCTTTGGAAAATACAAGTGAGTTGACGCCGTGACGTCGTTTGTCGTCTGGTTCTCTCCCAATCGTCCCGCAGGCCTTTAATTTTTTTAATTCATTTTTAGGCACTTTATTGTCCTGATTGCCAGCGCCACCTCCAAGGACGACCACCTGGAATGGTAGGTTAACAATCTTAACATTGGGCCTCCTAGCAAAATCTCTAGCTGGCGGTCTGATTCCATCATTGGCCATCATGTGGAGTTATTATTCATGACGTATAACTCGTTTTGTCTGACTAGGTACGGTCTGGTCGAGTCCAAGATCCGACTGTTGATTGCGGAGTTGGAGCGCAACCCCTACATCGTGTTGGCTCACGTCAATCCCGAGTCGTTCAGCGCTCTCGATCCTACGCCGGACGCGCACGTTTCCATGTGGTTCATTGGACTCTTGTTCGCCAAGACGGGCAATCTCAACGTCGACCTCACCTACAACATTCAGGCTTTCACCGAGATTGGTAAGCGTTTACTAAAAAATCGATCGCCGATTCAGATTTATTTTATTTTTACGCCTTTTTACATTGGGTGTTCGGTTTCTGACGATGTTGTATCTGGTCACCCTGTAGTGCATCGGCAAGCGGTAGCCATTAAGATGCTCAAGGACGGCATGAAGATTGAAGCGAAGCACGTAAAAAGGTACGCGATTTTTTTTTTTTTTTGGATGTGATTTATTTGTCGTAGCTAGTTTTTCAATTATGTTAGTGATGTTGTCTTAATTTTAATTTTTTGTTTTGCTTTGTGTTCCAACCAGGAAACAGCTGAGCATGTATTTGCCGCCCAACCTGCTAGGAAAGCTCAAGAAGGTACGTGTCCCCTCCGCCTATTACATATTGTTTCTTTCGTCAGAGCTGAGACTCGAAACCATTGTGTTCCAACTTCAATAAGCTTGATTGAATTTGGGGCATTTTCATTAGTCAAGTTATTTAAACCGCAATGTATTGAATCTTGGAATATGAACTAAATGTCGTTTGAAAAGTTTGAAATTTGTTAGAAGTGAAGTCTGCGCGTAATATCATGACAACCCTGACGAGGTTGAGATTAAAACCCAAAAATGAACCATGTGACAATGTGACCAAATAAACCATGTACATGCAATGTGACCAAATGAACCATGTGAAAAATGAACGTCGTGTGATTAGCGCGAACAGAGTATTTTGGATCTAGAGTTTTGATGCAACTATGGTGCGTTGGCACGCCGAGACAGATGCTAAAATAAATAAATATTTAATTATAAAAGCTAGTTGAAGGGCAATTTGCCTACCCATTAGGTACAGTAAAATGAATACACGATATTGTTCTCGCGGTCGAAATATCGTGTATTTATTCTACTGTACCGGATCTACTATCACGATAAATTCAACTAGTTTTTATAATTAGTTACACATTTATTTATGCAACAAGAGTTGATGCAAATTTCGTTTGGGTTACCCCCCCTCTCAGGAAAGCAAATCCGCGACATCGTTGGCCAATGCCAGTCCCACTGGCAAGTCGGAACCGCGCACCAACGCTCTCTGCCACAGCAAATCCGATAGTTCGCTCACCGGCTCCAAAACTCGGGGATCTCCAAACTGCGACGTGAGTTGTGGTTTTTCCGAACTTAAATTCTCACCGTCTCGCTCTCCATATGCTATCTTGCTCGTGGCTTTCCACCTCGTACTTGGATGCCGCTTTCGCAACAAGTCAATCGAAATTTAGAAAAATTAAAATTTTGCATCTTGATTGCATAACATGACTTGGCTATACCAGCTTGAGTTTATTTATTTATTTGAAGAGATGTGTTGCGTAGCGCCGTGCATGTAAAATTCGTTTGACTGAAAATGCTATGTTCTCTGAGATCAAGTTGTAAAAGATCCCGGGTTCTGTTCCCGGCGCGGGAACCCGGCGCTATGCCTCTCCATCACTGCTTTTTCGAGGCGATTAAGAGGGCTACAAAATCGCCTGTTAAACGCAGAGACGTCATATTCTATTATGTATTTCATTTGTTTCACCATTTTTCTTGTGCGTTTAACCAATTACCATTTTGTCTTTCTCAATATCCAGGAGGAATCTAGCCAGTCGTCGAACGGAACCCCCACCACCGATCCCGTGTCCGGCTCCGAATCGACAATGCCACCGGCCTCGCCCGACGACTCGGTGGCCGCGCAGCTCCCTTTTTCGGGCGAAACCACCAGCGCCGCCGCCAGTGGCGCCATCATGCGCAAGCGCACCAGCGACGTAGAGGTGGACGGGCCGGCCGGCGCCGGCAGCAAGCGCGTCCGCACCGCCACGCCCAACGAGGACGACGACGAGGACTGCGTGACCATCATCGAGTCCAACAACAACGACAGCAGTAACCCGGAGGGCCATTCGTCCGCCAAAAATTTTCAGGTGGGTTGTGCAAAAGCCTCGAGATTTTCCTGGTCGACCCGAACCCGACTCCCATCTCAGGCCGTCGCATTCAAGGCTCGACGATTCGTCGAGGCCCAGTCGGTATGGCAACCGCCTTTCGGTGTGACGGTCTCTGGTTCCATTTCCAGTGTGGTCTGTAGTGTATTCCGTCGATGGTGATTTTTTTTTCACTGCATGTGGTGGGTGGGGGAAAAAAAAGAATCGGCACGTGACTTGTCTTCACGTGTTCATTTCAGAAGGAACCCGCGGACGATGGCGACTCGAGGTCCGTGCCGTTCGTCGCCGACGCCGAGTCGTCCATGTCTCACGACGACAGTCGAGACAGCTTGATTCGAGTGGAAGTGTGCCAAGGCATCACGGAGGACACGCAAAAACTGGTAATCTCTCCTTGCCCAAAGTCCTGACCGTCTCGGGGAGTGGGGATCCCTCTCTTCGTGGTCTCCCGGTTTGTTGTTTGCTAGGTCGATTTCCGATTTTCATGATGCGACCACCTGAGGTTTCCCCATCCCCCTCTATCTCAGATTTACATTTGCCGGGTACTGTTAAAAGGGGGGGATGGGTGGTCTATTGGCAACGTTTATCCGGTAATTTCTTAATTGTTTTTATAGTTTTAAGTATATTTTTTTTACGATTTTCATTTGGCCAATTATTTTACGATTGGCCGTGGAAGTGATCTCGCCTATGCCTGAAGTCAGGATCGATCGATTCGACGACGTACTCTAATGACGGCTTCAAATTAAACACGGGTACAGCGTCTCTGCAATCTTGGGCTTTTTTTTTGCCTTTGTCGTCACTTATGGCTTCCCCCAAAGAAAAAGATGATGGACATACTTTTTTTTTCAACTTCGGTGCATTTATCTGGACGCTTGGCTTTCTCGTGTTAAACAGGACAATTCGAAAGAAAAAGTTAATGCGTTTCGATTCTTTTCCGGCTCATGGATATATTACACTATCCAAATGTTATGCCATATTTACTTTGACACAGAATAACGTGAGACTTGCTGTAACATTCGAAAGCACCACTTGAACCTGTACCAAATTGCAGAGACTCTAACCTTATGTTTATAACAAAGTCTTGTTCTACCTGTAATACTTTTCGCGCGTATGTGAAGTTGGACCCTCGTATATTCATCGCTGGTGAAGTGGCTCCATTTTTTTTTTTTTTACTTGGGCTTCCGTTTATTTGAATTTGACGAAGGCAGTCTCAGCTCTAGTCTTAGAGACTTTACTACCGTGTTCCTTTGCGTTATGGCTGTCAAATGCTGAATGACTGATGCCGAAATGGTCACCTGACTTATACGTACGTTTCACCGAGTGTGAATTATATCCCAGGTTTCTTCATTCCTCAGTCAAGAATGCACAGTTTTCCGAAATGATGTATCGCTCTATTTATTGTTTACAATTCTGTAAAGCTGTCGTTAAAAAGTTGAATCGACCAAACGGTTCACGACTAATCGTGTGACCAATCTGTGACAGTGTATAATGCATGAAAATTTTCTCGATTGAGCAAAATTACAAGAAAAATGCTGTGAGATTGGCCTTGAATTATCAAAGTGTGCTCGGGTTAACTAGTTTTGTCACTTTTTGTATTTTTTGTTGTGATGTGTGATCCAAGGCTAGGTTTTGGTAATAAAGTGAACGGATTATTTATACAAAAAACAAATCTTGTCTGAAAAGAAATTGATTGTCCTCGTTTAGATTTCGGTAGAATTTTCATTTGAATGATTATTTTTTGAAAGAACAATTTGGTAGATGTTACGAAGTTGTTCTTATTTTAAAACCGGTTAGAAACGTCCCAACCTTACATCTCTAGTAAACTAGTTAGTTTTGGAATGCTATGTCTATGAAAGTTTCCTTTAAAAAATATATAATTTAATCGCACATTGGTAATCCGTACTAGAATATATTCCTTACTTCTTAATCTAGGAGACAGGTTTATTAATCTTGAATTCTCTACTCTGCCACTACTGTCAGAAATCTCTGGCATGCCGATGAAAATATATTTTTTTAGTGTATTTACTTTTATTTGAAAAAGTCAAACGTTTGACTCCTATGCTATCGATGTTGCATCCAGCACTTCAAGTCTACTGATTTTTAGATTTAGTTTAACATTTGCTGGGGGAATCCGGCATTTCAAACAGAGATTAATATTGTAAGATGCAATCGAACGTGATAACGGATTTTGATATGCAGGAATTCCTGCATATCAAAATACGCTCTTCGCACGGAAACAAAATTCCTGCATATCAAAATCCACAACCACAAAGTACAAGATGTTATTATTATCAAAATGTTTTGATGATAGAGAAGGAGATGGCGAAAAATATCTGGCAACGTTTGAAATTCAATTTTTTAATTATTTCAATAATTTTTTCGGACAAACTTCCAACATTACCAATTTTAATTTGGCATTTGCAGTATGTGCAACGTATCCAACAGAGTTTGGAATTAAAAGATTTTCTCATTTTCAGATTTCGACAAGCGCGCCTCGGGTAACGACCATACTCGATGCCAAACCGATTCCGTCGATCATCTCCAAAACTGGAACCCGAAACGGGGAAACTTTTCAGACCGACAATAAGGTATTTAAAACATCATTTTTGCCACGGCTTTATTTCCATTCCGAAGGAAATGCGCGCGTATGAATTCATCTCGCCTCGCCGCGCCTTTTCTAGTTACCACTCTACTCGATCCTCCACTGCCATAATTTCGAGAATACCTAAATGTCTATCGCGGGGAGCAAGTTTACTGTTCTTAATATTTCCGTTCTCTTTCCACTTTTTATCGCAGCTCATCCTTAAGAGATTGCCCAGCTCCAACAAGGAATTGAACGACGTGACCACTCCGGAACCTACCTCCTCGCGTGGCTCGCCCTCGCTGCTAAAGAATCCGATACGTCTGCATCTCAAGTGACGCGGTGATGACCCAACCAAAAATCGACCAAGCGACACTCACTCCCCCAACGCACGGACCACGCGGCGGCTCCCAGCAGGCACCACCGCCCGCGAACAAGTAGGGCAACCCCGGGTTTCTCCACCTGTGTATCTGTGTATCTCGTAGGATGTCGCACCGACCCCGTGCTACGTTCGGCGGGTGGACAGCTGCGGTCCCGCGTGTGTGTGTGTGTCTGTACAGGAGATTGGGATTGCCGCTGTGATCGGCCGACCGACTTTATTTGACGATGTGGGATCTCCAGCCGTCTCCGTCTCTCAGATTTGTGTCCCACGCCCAAACCCTCCATATCTGCTCTCTCTGATCAGGTCGGGGTTATTCGATTGTCGTCGCGTGACCGCACCATGATATGTCTGTTTTTATGACCAGCTGTACGCGAACTGGGGAGGAGGGAGACATCGAGCAGTCCACGATGGCGCCTTTTTTTTTGTTTTGTCCGTGGCAAGAGTTTTTGAGATCACTATTTGGCTGCTTTATGATTTTGTCATTCCACTTTGTCGCCTGTGACGAGCCGATTGCCATGGCGCTTTCGTGACATCACCAACGGAATTGCGTTACGAGGTCGGGGAAATATTGTAGCAAAAAAAAATGTGCGATTTTTTATTTCCTAGTGATGTTACCATCTTTTGAGAACGGGGGTTTTAAAAAAATCGATTAGGCTATTTTTTATTATTGTTTCTATACCTATTTAAAAATAATTGTTTGGTGCAAGTAGCGTCTCGTAAATTTTTCCTAATGATTTTTTTGATTTGTTGTAAGGTCATGTAGGGTGCAGGGATTCAAGCGAAAAAGGGACTGTTTGTGTTGTATTCTATTTGTATGCAAGTCTTTGAACATTAGGAGCAAATCCCTTCACGCCCTCGTTATTAGTCTGGAACGTGAGAATAGGAGCAAGACCCTATTCGCCTTGCCTCTCCGTAAACGTGAAAGAAATCCCACTTTTGTAAATACACGTTCCATTTGGTCAATAATAATTTTTTTTTTTTTGGAATTGCCTGCGCCGCCACCAGTACTTTTTTGGTTAATCATTTCCGAGTTTGTTGTTTCAAAGTAGTCGTACTCGTTCGCTTCTGACGTACCTCGGATCAGTTTATTCGATCAACTGTTGAGCTCTGCTGCAATCCAAATCGCCAATATGTTTGCACGTAGGAGTCGTTTTTGGTACCAACATAATGACCGGGGAATTTGTGGTCATTCGCAAATATAATGTCGTTTTACGTTGTTGATTTTTAATACGAGTACCAATGCCGTCTTGTGATGGCACAATGTTTTTTAAATGTTCTCGCAAGATTGCATCGAATATGCGTAGTTCTATTTAAAAAATTAGTATCTCGCAACAACAAATGTCGAATTTTTAGCAGCGCACATATGTTTATGGCTTTTATATGTAACTGTGACAGTAATGTTGTGACGTATTTTCTTTACTTTACTTGAACGCATCGAATGAGTAATGAAGCTCACAGATGCTTTGCAAGTCACACTTTCCGAACGCAGCCATCACATTGTTTCCGTGACATGTAGAAGATTCATAGAGTCTAACATCTTCAACTTTCAGTATTTTTTTCTGAATTCCAACCGAACAAGGTTTTGAAAGTTTGATGAGGATTAAAAAAATTTCTAAGATAAATGCTATTTAAATGTAGTCCATCTTTTACAACTGTCGTGTCATCTTTATCCAGCGAAATAAAGAAATTTGATTAAAAATCGTTTTCATTTGAAAGTGTCCATTTTGAACAGTAGCTAACACTAGCGTTTCAGTGAGGTTTTGTGGAGAAAACAATGTGAAAAAAATGTTCCGTACTTTTCTTTAGCTGAATTAAATGGGGTCGAAGAACGTCGAATTTTGACGGAGCACAATTTTAGGTCGTAAAATTTTATCTGCTCATTTCTTTATTTGTGCTCTTATTTTCTGTGAAATATATATTGGGCTATATATATGGTTATAGATTTTCAACTAATAATTGTATCGTTTCTGAATCCATACGTTACACTGAATAAAAGACTAATTCTGATTTTTCATCTTTTGTGGTCTGAGTGTAATGAAATGGTGTGTTGAGTATGAAATTTTTAATTAACTAATTTTCGTTTAATTCGAAGAATACACAAAGTCGTTTACCTTAAACTTAGAGAAACACCAATAACATACCAGTTTAACAGCAAGATCGATTGTCGTAATTTACGAATCTCTGATGTGAAACAAAATGCCCTTTAAAATAAAAAAATGCAACTTCTTCAAAAAAAGAGCGCGAACAATGTTCAACCCTCTCTGGCATCATAATAGATAGCCTGCTAGTTTAACTTTTCATACACATGATGGCTGCTGTTAAGAAGATGGAAAATCCTGTTGAATAAAAATACTAAATATTTCAAAAAGGTTTAATAGTTTTTTAATCTGAGGAGAAAATTTTGCATTTTGTGGTGAAGGTGTTTACGAAATATATTATTCAAAAATACAAAATTCATATTGTGCATTTACCACCTAATCATCGCCATCTTGCTAAATTTAATTTCAGCAATCATTTTTCAACTATTTCTTATGCATATGCACAAGTTACAACTTCGGCATATCAGTAACGTAGTGCAAGAAAGTTTGAAATTCGCTAAACAAAATATTTCTTAGTTATATAAAAGTTGCTAAGATGTTTAATTAGTAAAGTTTTATTTAAATAGCTAGTGTGTGTTAACCTTCTTAGTTTTATTTAAAATTGTATTAATAAGAAATGAAATTGAAATTTTATATTTATTTTGCGCCATATCTAGCTACTCAATTTTAACGTGTGGCATCATTGTCAAAGACGATCCAAGATGGCCACTTACTGTGGAAATATTATTACGCGAAATCTTGCACCCTTCCTTGTTTGCTTTTTGTGTTTTAATTTATAATTTGAGGCACTTGCCAGTCCGTCTGACGATTAAATAGACATTTTCGTATCATAAAAAAACAGTAAAGTTGTAGGTCGACGTCTCACAACTCGAGAAAACTCAATAAATGGATTGGTCTAGTGGGGCTTCCACCTAGGACTAGGCCCTTTCCCGATGTCATATGACCTCGAATCAGGTGTAAGAAAACTTGGCGGAAACCTCTCATGACATCTACATTTCGTCAACTCGCCAAACACTAAACACGCGCCAAGACATTCTTTCAGATGGCGTTGAAAACTTGCATGGACGTGGTCAAAGTTCGAGTGCTTCTGTTAGCCATCGTCTTGCTCTGCACTGCAGCTACATGCGATGCCGTACTTGATCCGGAGGAGCTTGGTGGACTGTTAGCGCCGGGACGGAAATCAGATGGTAACGCTTTTCGACTATTGATCCATTGATTATGTACCTTAGTCGCCCGAAGTGTTGTATCTTGGATCTCTGGTTTCTTGTAGCCAGTGTCGAATAGTTGATAGTTGAACATCACGGATTGATAAAAGGGTCATTTAGCTGTGCATCTGGTACAAAGTCATTGAATGTTATCCTGGCACAAAGTCATTGAATTGAACGTCAAGGGATAACCAAAAGGAAAAACAGAAATAAAGAATGGTTAAAATAAATAATGGAAACAAAATTGCGATTAACGAATGCGTACTTTTCCTGTAATCGTGGGTTCAATCCCCGACCTAAACCGTAGGTCCCAAATTCGTGCTCATGCCTTCCCTTCGTAATGGAAGAAAAGGCGTGAGACCTGTTCCTGTACGTTGTCGGGTATACCAAAGATCCTTGCATAGATCAGAAGCTTCGGCTAGGCCAAATGATCACGTCACCTTCGGGGGAGGGGTGTTGCAAATATAGAAAACAGGACCTAAAAAGAGATAAAATAGGACTTCTTCGTCATTGACTGGCCATTTGACCCCAACGGCTGAATTACACTTTACGCGAACATTTTCTCTGACGAGCGAACGGAAAATACGGTCTAAGACTGACTTGCCTA
>JAUJYS010002878.1:0-13970 GCA_033995665.1 Melogona broelemanni | reverse complement strand
AGGCCTGAACAACAGTAAATTCAAATAATCATTCTAAATTATTTGTAAATAAAATTTCAACAGTTCCACAAGTTACACAATATTTGCTAACAATTTAAGCCACTCACAAATCTGGATATTTTCTAGGAAGTCCATAAAGGTTAGAAATCCCTTGTGGCAAAACAAAAGCTAAAATGGCATTTTCTTGGACTGCAAATACTCAACTAGTAGGCAACTGGAACTGGAAGAAGAGACTCGGCTCTGACGGCAGGACTCAAACAGAAAGACGGCATACTGGAAACAACTGCGCGTACTGACTGTAGAGCAGAGATGATGCAGCTTCGGTGGGGAGGAACACGCTCATTTTTAATCAACAGTGCTCCAGTATTTATACAAAAAAGCAAGAGAAAAGTCACGTGATTAAAAGTGTGTCACATTTTGAGAGCCAGCCAATGGGGAGAGTGCACGCGTGTTGGGCAAGGTGTGAGGGGAGGTGCTGCCTCTGGTGGCGAGTGGGGAAAGCTGGCATTATTTATTTTTGTGTGCACAGAATGGACCAGACGCCAAGAGAGCTGAACACGAGGGGGTGGGGAGGAGGAAAGGGGCGTGTACCTGTGCGCCCGATTGAGAAACAATTACCGGCGCATTTTCTAGTGCGGCGCCGGTCTGGTTCACGTGAGTACAGTTTTATTTTAAAAGGAATGCAGATCCCGGCAAAGCATAGGGACCAGCATTACATGTATATACAACAGTGTACAGTATAAAATATTATTTATAATTTTGGGAAATATTATTTTACGGTAAATGTACAGTTTACCCTAATGAGCGACCAGAAAATACGGTATCGAATAGGGAGCGTAGGGAAACTGGCTTGCCTAAAAAAAAAATATAACATGAAGTGACTAATCAGGTGAGACTAAATTTCGCTACGCGCCCCACTCGATACAGTATTTTCAGGTCGTTCGTGAGGATAAATTGGACATTAGCCTATTTTACATACGAGAGTTTGACAGACTCTGTTCAACTTTCTTTTCGGCGCTGTTCCGGAACGTGTTCCCCGATCGTTTAAATTCAAAGACGTTCTATCTCGTCGACGTCATAAACGTCGTATACCTTTACAAACATTTAGTGATTTAATAGATTTTTTAAAAATTAAAAATTAAAAAAATTAGATGTAACATGGTTATTTTAATATTTTATTATTATTTTATTAACTATTAACAGATTTAGATAATATATACTTAGTTTTGCCCGATTTCATTTGAGCAAAGAAACATAAAATGAAGTTACGTTTCTGATTTTACAGCGAATGGTGATTATCCGAGAACGTGAAGTCCATCGGTCATTTTGACGGCTGACCAGTAGCCTACACTCTCGTTCGCACCTTACTCTCCCCCTCCCCTCCCATGTTACTTCGCCTAGGCACATCCATTTCCGTTTCTACCGAGCGGAGCAACGCCCCCCCTGGGCCCATAACAGTAAAAGCTCGATCATTTCCCAGGCGTCACCAAACGCAACGTGTAACGCCTCTCCTAGTTCATCAAACACCGGAAGTTGCCGGGGCCAAGAAACCGCGGCCAAGAAACATCGACCCCCTCCCTTTCCCTCATCCCGGCCTTTATTTCGATTAGGCCAACGCCGAACATTGATTTGTTGCCGCGCGCTCTGCATTCGAAAAAGACTGCCACAAAGTTTTCAATTTGAAGGAGGATTGATTCGGAGCGAGAATCGGGCCGCGAGCAACTCAACGCCGAAAAACAAGCAACCATGAAATTCGCAAAATAAAAATAATCACCGTCTTTGATTATTAATTCTCCATCGATGGGAATTGAGGTTATGCTTTACATAAATATAGCTACAAAAAACGCTATTGAGTCACAAATCAAGCAATATTCTAATAAGACATTTCAACCAGGCCATTATGAAATAGGAAAATAGCATTCACGCACGACAATAATTTAGCAACTCGCAGTATATTGGCATTATTCATAAACAGGCAGAAATAGAAATAGCGTGGATATTCGTTTTATTTTAATTTCCCCCATTTCAATTTCGGTCCTTTGCATAGTGGAAATGTAGGCGCAACCGGAAGAAAAATACATGTGCCGTAGGGCAGGAATTCACAAAGCATGATTGATTGGCCGTTCATAGCACGTACGATCGACTTGCACGTGATGACCTAGTGTCTATTAGGAATTACCCCCCCCCCCACACACACACACACACTTAAACTAAAATTCTTCATGGGTCCAGTGAAGCGAATGAAATGAATATCAAGTCATGATTCCATCTTTTACCTTCAGATGCAAGACGCATCGATAGTTAAGCTAATCGATAATCAGCAATAGTTAACTCTCAAACGAAACAAATTCATTCAAGGTTTTGGATATTACGTCGCAGATAGGGGCTTTACACTAGGAATTTATACAAAATTTGATATTTCTAACCTTAAGTCAGTCCTTGGTTTATGCACGGCTTTTTTTTCTGAAAATAAATAAACACAGGTTACCATTAATACAAAAATATATACAGTTGTCAAACAATAAGTCATAAAATAGAACGATTTTCGAAAATCGACGATTGACGATTTACGATTTTGCTGTCAGAAAAAAAGCAATTTTTAAAACAAACGAAAGGAAAATTGAAAAACCGATTTAAAAAAAAGTAATTTCAATAAAATTTCTTGTTTCTTCAGTTTGAGAAAAAATGACGTACACCACTATGCCTTAAACCTCTTCATTTAGTCTCTTAGCAGATAATCCAATATGCGAGAAAGACCTGGAAGCAACAGTTTAGAAAAAAAAAAACGAAATGAGTCCAGACAGACTGTAAATAATTCGTCGCCGTCCCAAAAATCGTATTCGTCGAGTTTTAATGCAAATTCGACAGCACATTTGCATGGATTGCCTCTACTACGAAGGAACATTTTCCTTTGGAAGCACAAGAATCATCTGATTTTGCAAAGAGCTCGCATCGCATAATAAGGCAATCGGATAGATTGATGTCGCATCTAAGCATTCAGGATAAACGTGTAAATTGGACAACGACATAAATATAACTAGAAACCAATTCGAACGAAACCGACAAGTCATTGGCCAATCACTCGAAGATAAATTTCGAACACCCTAAAATGTAAATCGAATTAAAAGTGTAAAATTGTCAAGTCATTCCAATAATATTTGTGTAAAAGACAATAAAGTCATGCTGAAGCGGCAATAAGCGCCAAACTTATGATTAAATATGAATCACGATTTCTAGATATAGATGTATTGAAAATTAGTCTACAATAATCCAATGTTCATATCTGGTATAGTCAAAGTTGATCAGCACGAGAAATAATCACAATTATCGAGTTTTGAAGTTCAAATTTACGAGTATCGCGTATTTAATTGCAATCTCGTTCATCTACTTCGTTCCAGTTTGACGATTTAAATTATCTACATCTTTGTAAAAAAAATTCCATGCTCATAAACTTGGATCATAATTAAGGATTTCGCGCATTTCGAAACAGAAAACAGGAAGGCTCTATGTATCGAAACAAAACGAGTTCCTGTTAGACCCTTCGCCATTTAATATGCAAATGCAAATTTCGACGTATGTCAGAACGATGGCAGTAGTAAAAATGGAGAAAGGGGTGCAAGTGGAAAGGGGGGGGGGCGCCGCTTGGTGTTCAATCTCTGCAGACTATCAACTAAATTTCGTTTACAAGTAAAACTGTCAATCACGAGCGGCGCCTGAACGCTCATATATACGAAAGGATGGTGTGTGAGAGGGGGGGGGTAGGACACGCTATGTCAATCCCCACTACCCTTATTGTTTCGCTTCTCTTTGGCGGGCGATATGGAAGCAAAAAGAAAACAACGAGGATATAGCTCGCTCCGTTTTACCGGGCGTTCGGCGTGCACGGGCTCGTGGAACCCAGCGCGTGCTACTACTCTTCCGCGTGCATAAAAAATAGCAGTACATTTTCTTTCTTCATTATTCATATGAGAGATAATCGAATACCGAATGCCACGTCTGGTTCAATGATGACGTTGTCTCTGTTCAGGATGGAATCTTCAAAGGTAGTGCAAATTGTTATCAACACTATTTCAAAAATGTATTTAGCACTACTGTAGTAATTTATTTTCCAAAATCATCAAAATCGTAATTTTTTTAGCTGTTGATAATTAATTTTATTAATTACTTCCAATCAATGCAATGGACATCACTACAGGAGATTATGTACCCCTCGTGTGGCTTTGATAATGTCTGAGGAACACGAATTGAACAGTCCCCGGGTTCGAAGAAACAAATTCCCTCAACAGGAATCGAACACGGGACCATTAAATCGTGGCCTAGTCCATTACAGTCATGCCTTACCGTAAATACACGTGAAACTCCTTGCGTATCGCAACGCGCAAAAACAAATTCGGAACATTATCGAAAAAGATTAAGTACTTGCCCCAGAAGACCAGAGGGCGCAATACTAATGTTTCTTAACCGCCTCCAAATAAATCCACGCATATTCAACGGTTTGGAAATTAGTCGATACAACAACCAAATTTGCACATTAAAACTACGCTGTCAGCCGCATCGAAAGGTCATTTTCTTCCGCACACGCACTCCTGTGTATTATGGAAATTAAAAGAGCACTGCTTTCGCTGAATAGGGTGGCATAAAATCGATCTTAACCCAAATGCAATTGATTATCAGCATAGAGAGAGTTGTTTCCTAATAAATGTGGGGTTGAATTCAAATAAGAATGGTGCTAACAGATTTGAAATTCAAATTTAACAGATCCACGTAGTAGACAATTCACACAATGAAGACACACTTGTGTTTATTTTGCAAAAGATTGACAATTGACTCTGCTCAATTGATTTATTTTTTTTATTTTTTATTATTTTTTTTAATATTTTTTTTTTTAATCACCGTAGCGCCTAATGCACTACAGGAGTACTGCACCCTCGGATCTCTATGGAGGTATGTGAATGCAGGGAAGGGTAGGGAAGAGGGATGACAGCTGGAATAGTCAGACTGAAGGATCCACCCCTAATCTCTGGACTCCCTAATAGAAGCTCGGGGGTGACGCCAGTACCCCAGGCTAACAAATAAACGAAAGCCCGCGCCGGGAATCGAACCCGGGACCGTCCGCTTCGTAGGATGTCCCCATACCCACTGAGCCATCGGTACGTACTAAAATTTAAATGAGATTGAAATGGTCTCCCGTTCTCAATAATAATAATGTATAATAATCAAATTGATAATGTTCAAAAAGTTCAAATGGAGGATTGAAAGTTCAGATCCTAGGGTATATGTTTCACTCCACCAACTATGCCTAGAGCGTTGCCCTAGGGCACGCCTATGTCTCAAAAAGTAGGCCTTGTCTAGCCCGCATTTGCCGTCTCAAAAATTATGCCTTGCCTAGTCCTAAAAAAACGTTCTGGAGCACATCTTCTTCTTTCTTCCGCAAAGCTGCCCCACCAAAATGTTACTAAAATGTTAATTTCCCCATTTTTCTAATTGCAGTACGCTTGAATCGACCCAATATGTGTACTGATCCTAGCTGCTATTGAGGTATATTCCCAACTAATCTCAAATAACATTTGAAATGCAGCCATAAATCGATTGCCATTTTTCTAACCGATAATCCTAATCTTATTTCTGGTAACAAAATAAGGTTGACGTCCAGATGACGGACACAAAGTGAGCGATGTCTAACCTAACCTATCCTACCTAACCTCACCGCTCCATGTCGCTCCCCTGTCGCTCACTTCGTGTCCGTCATCTGGACCTCTGCCCAAAATAAATGATGTATTTAACAACAAAAAAAATTGTTTTTTGAAAGATTTCAAGAACATATTCAAATTATTTTCTCCAGAAATGTTAGCACCATCAAAAATTGTCACAATGTTTGCCAGTCTACCCCATACGCCTTCAGCACGAAATATTCGATAGCACAATCTTTTCCTGGTCACAGAGACGTATAGATCCGAACTTAAGGGAAAGGAATAGAAGAAGAAAAAAAACTAAACAATTCTGCATACAAAATGAAAAGGTTTTTCTGCCCGACTGCGTTCCCGATCGTCCATACATACACGCAAAGCGATGGCATGTACCCTTCCCCAGTCCCCAGGACCAGCCTTAGGTAAACACGAGAAACCGTTTTATTCGTTTTACGCTTTGCACGTGCTATTTCAACGGGCGACTGTCCTCTGCACGTGCGGCCGGCAAAATTCCATCACTATATGTGTCTCTGTAAGAGGGTCTAAATATATTCACAAAAGAGTCAACACTGTTTTTTTCTCAAACTGTGGAAGGAGGAGGAGGAGAAAGGGGGGAATGGGGGAGGGGGCAATGCCTCCGTATATTTAGTAGCACACTGGGGAGATGTTTTGTTATCCGCTCAATCACGCATGAAAAAATCATGACACCTCGCCGACATTGGCGATGTCGACGCGCCCGCCAGCACAACGATCACACCAGACCCCAGAAAGCCAGACGTCGACACGCCATTGTTTGTCAACTGCATTTGCAAATAGGATAAATATTTAAATAAAATATATTCGCGACCGTGTTCCTACATAAAAAAGATTGAATGCCCATCTATTTTATCATTTCATAAGAAACGACACGCCAAATGGAAGGGGGTGGGAGGAAATGAAACATTATAAGAACGCCATCACCGTTTTTTGTGGTTCATGCAGCTATGGGATGAAATATCTGGGTCACAGATTGAAGTGATTGACAATTTGATCTAAATATATCTATTCGAGATTGGACACCAGGATCAGGAGCTCAAGCTTTCTAGCAGTGCGAATGAAATGTGGATTCTATTCGAGTTAGGAAAATGCCGAAAGAATGAATAAAAAATGAAATAAATAAACTGTACAATGCAACAATGCATGTTATTGTATATTTTATTGCTATATTTGATATTTGAAATTATATTCAACAAATTAATAGCATTTTTGTGCTGCATTAACGGCATAACTTTAGGCAAATATAGTTATTTACATTTTTGCCTGGAAATGCGAAAAATGTGACCTTACGCATTAGACCCAAACAAATTTGCATTCATCGAAACAAAAAAATACCACATCGTGTAGATGGGTCCTAAGAAACATACAAAAAAAATAATCGTATTCACGATTCACGAAATTAAAAACTTGTAATTATTTTTCTTTTTTTTTTCTAGCTCACTACAGGATTACTGCACCCTCGGATCTCTATGGAGATATGTGAGGGGCAGGGATGAGGAATAGCAGCTGGAATACCCAGGCTGCAGGATCCACCCCTAAGCTCTGGACTCCCTAATGGAATTAAAATCACGATTCATGAAACTGAGTCCTAAACAATATTAATTCGTTTTTGGAGTCCTGTTACTGACTATCAACGCGATTAGCATCCATTTCCATTCATAGTAGAGCAGTATTTCCCAAACTTTTTGGCTCGAGGAGCCTTTTGAGAACCAATTTTAATGGTGGAGCCCTAAGTCATACAAATCAATGGCGTTTTACTATTTATTTTATTTTCCAGGAGTGGCCGAGGAGCCCTAAGGGCTCCGGGGAGCAACTTTTGGAAAACAAGGGTATATAGTATACGCATAGCAGATGAGCCAAAGTCGGAAATCTACACCCGCTGCCACTAAATTGTGTATTGTTTTTTCCCGGCAGCTCGAATCCACTGCCATTGCCAGATGTAAATGAGAATAATCTTGATGCGCATTAGCATTTAGATGGATGTATAGAGTGTATATGGAGAGTGGCTCGCTGAAAGACTGGAAAAAGAATGACGTAAGAGGAAAGGGAGCACGTGAGCGCAGGCACGTGGACGAGGACCACCGATGGAGTGGGCGCGGAAAGAGATTGGAACAGAGACAGGGATAGTTGCCGATTGTAGCGGACCAACAACACAACCAGCCTAACGTACAAGTGTAAGAGAAAACCAACCGGGGAAAATACTCGGCGAGATGCACACCTAAGGATGGTATGATCCACCCCAATCTGTGCAATGCGCACTAAAAAATAAGATTGAGAGAAAAGAAGAAATAAAATCTTACAAGAAGATGAAAATTAATAAGATAAATAAATTCAGTAAAATAAAATTTTCTAAACGTTCTAAATTAAAAAAAAATATATAAAAACATTAAAAATAAGATTGTTTGATAAATAAAATTTAAAAAATATACTTAAAATACGAAAAAATAATTTATGTTTCATATTAATTTTATGCGAGAAATAAAATTTACAAGCATACCAAAGTTTGCCAGACATTTACTCTTACTTTTCGGTGCAGTCTCTGAACACATACTCCATTCACTTAAATCCAAAGAAAACTGTAGTAAACCCAAAGAAAGCAGAAGTCTACAGTAGACCACCCGATTCAGTTACCAGACTGTGTGGTCTTTCCTCCCACTCCTCCAAACCCCAATCCAAATCGTGACCCTGGTTAAATGTAATGAAATGCTCCCTATCGCTTCATAGTAATGACTCCCTAGTACATACCTGTGCAGCCACCGCCACCAGCAGCTCCCCCTAGCGGAGATATGGCACGCGCGTCAATTCACGTGACGCGAGCGGAGAGAACAAAAGTTACGCCAATGCCACCACCTTTTTGTTTACAAGTGCGTTGTGCACGTGCACATGCGTGCACGTACGCGCGTGTGGAGGTGTTGGTGTTGATTGCTAGTCAGTTATATGGTGCCATTAACAAAAGAGCGAGAATCATAACAATGAGATAGATCCTTTAGTGTGAGTATGTAGGCCTAAAACCAACTCGCTCACATACACATACACGCAAGACTATACTCGTGTGTACGGACAAAACATTAGTCTGGGAGAATGAGAGAGCTATCCGTGTGATAAAAGCATCGACTAGATGTAGCCTCTTGATACCCCCTGCCTAACCCCGAATCCATGGTTTCGGGGATTTGAACAAAAATTCTCTTTTGGAAAACATTTTCACATTTAAAAAAATGCATAAATATAAATACAAAATTGGATGGTACCTTGCGAATTCAGAATTTAAAAATTTAAAAACCAAGCCCAGCAAAGGGAATAATTTCTTGGAATTTGACAATAATTTTCATCCTGACAATTTTTTAATAAGAAAATGTTTCACTTTGTTGAAATTGTTTTCAATTGTTTCACTAATATTGAGCTTCCATTGTAGCGAATAGGATTCCTGAACTGTACACCTAACTTCCTTCAAGCTAGTTTTTTTTTAATCTAAAGTTTATATCCAAGTCGCCGATTCGCAAAATTCTCGGCGATTCTACGAAAACGTACACCTCGCATATTTCAGCCAAATCCTCACACTGCACATACGCTAATAGACAATTGAATAATTTCTCCTCCATAGAAGCACGTGGTCTCCAGAGTACATATACGGAGTCGAATTTTAATGGCTTCTTTCTCGACTAAAAGAGAGCCCCGTCGGTTTATGACTCGTTCATTATCGTTAGTCGGTGGCTTGTCATTAACGCAGAGTTGAGCGCAGGCCTCTCGCTACGCACTCACACACTCTATGGGCTCGGGCATTCTAGCTGCCCTGGTGGATATAAGGCTTTTGAAGGTGGTGGTGCTCTTCCAATTTTTTGGTTTAGCCGAACAACTATGAGGGGATTGTGACGACGCGCCCCCGGAATGAGAGTCGAGTGAAGACGGGAATCTCTTCGCGTTTGGCTAAATAGCGTTTGTCTTAATAGATACATGAGGAAAGTTGGTAAGACTTTGTGGAAGGGCATAGGGGGTGGGGGAGAAACATCAGTTTGATTAAGAAACACATTGTGGATTCGTGGATGAGTTCTATAGGTTCTGCGTTTCACGCCTGGATGGAGCTAGGCTGTAGCCTGGTTGATTGTGAGAGCCAGAAATGTTGGCACGACGGTCCCGGGTTCGATTCTTAGCTGGTGATCGATCACTTGTTTATTCGAATCCATAATATTTGAAAATGTGTCACTATAAATACTCTTTCAAGGTGATTAGAGGGGGTACATAATCTCCAATACAGTTATTCGCTTCAGTGAATAAAATAAATAATAAAACTAAATGTACTCAGTGTGAACATTTAGTCGATATACTATGTATATGATACACGCCTGTCATTTGATGCCCACACATTAGTAACTTAAGATCAAATAAATCGAACCCTAAAACGCCCCCATACAAAAATGTACTATTTGTCTGTATAAAATCTGACAAATTTACCATAGTATCAGTATAGTAATTTTGCGATATCCTATGACAATTTTATCACATCCTACACAGTTGAAAAGCACATTTTTTAAGATTACCTGTAGTATTACGCGATCTAAAACGATCATAACTACTTCAAACTAATATTTTGTTATTTGCCCAGGATCTCGGGATGTCTTAGTTCGCGAATTGAACCCACGATTACTGGTATATCAGCTCAACGCGCTAACCATTATACCACACGGCACCTCCATATTGCCCTCACAAAAACTTTCTCACACGTGAATTCCATAAACGCAGCGGGTCCGAAGAGGGCAAACCGGCGAGCCGGCGTACCAATCGCACGTATCACCCGGCCCCTTACATAAGGGAGTCCCAGAGGGCCCCAATAGATTAGCGCCCGTTTCACTATGATGCCCGTAGATCAGACCACGTCTAGCCCTGTACTTAGCACACCCTCCTCCTTCCCCCGCGCCCGCCTGGATGCCAGAGTTCGCTCAAGGGCCATCGTCACTATATTAATAATGACGAGTCCTCCATATGAATCGGGAATCTCGGAATCCATAATCGACTTGGCTTTCTGGTGTGTGGAGCACGTGCCGATGCAGGCGTGAAAACATGCCGGCTCGTATATTGTCAGTTTTTATAATGGCACGACGCGGCCAGTCAGGGTGGACACATCGCCCTTACTTTCCACTTCAAAGGACAGTCATTTTAGTTATTTTTAGAATTTGTCCATTTTTTCGCGGCAATGATTTTTTTCTCCCAAAATTACGTAACAGAAATAAATATTTGTTTGAGAGTGCCTCGAAATTCCTATTTGGATTATTTTATAATCTTTATTAGAATACTTGAATATGTAAATATACATGTATTTTTTTTTTTGTTTTAAATTATGTCTTGGCAGAATTTGTACCTTGAATTTTTCCGTAATTTGTACCTTGAATTAAATATACATATTGAATAAGCATAGCATGAGTTAGTAAACTTTATAGATATTAAAAAAGATTAAATAAAATTAAAGGTAACCAATTAAAAACCCAATAACGGAGACTTGGTAAACTAGTTTTTGATAGCTACATTTTAAAATTTTCAATACATTTTCCGTAACTTTGGCATGAAAACTGTCAAACGAACACCCAATATAAATACTTCTGAATCACTCATAATTAATTTGATCAATATAGTCGATAATTAAAAGCAGGTTAAAAGGTCATAACCGCTATTTAAGATGCGTCGTCACTTAGATTCCAATGACGAAATACTTTCAACAGTTGCGGTAAATTTTGAAATGCGGAAAAAAAAGCTGCTAAGTCGTGTTTACCCATCCCCATATAGAAACACGATTATTGAGGTTACACCATGCATGGTATGGTGGGTGGGGTTGGGGTGATAGTGGGCGGGGGAGTGATGGCGTACGCCGCTAATGCCACGTTACGATCGGTCATAAACAACAGTACAAGTTGTCCTTGAATTACTGTCCGCTCGTAATGTCCGATTAGGATGCGTGCCTATTATTCGATGCCGCGCTAGCTTCAACCCCCCACCATCACCAGAGGGCGCGCAGATAGAAAGGAACGCCACGAATTGCCTCCCATCCCACCCCATCACTACGACCACCAACAATCAAATGGCCCAGGAATAATTTGTACGAATAACGTTTGTGTGTGTGTCCAAATGTAAAGCTAATTTCGTGGCGCGGCCTCCCCGAAGATAACTCGCGTTGACGATTCAGCTTTCTCGCGCTCTCCGTGCATTTGTTCGCGTTGGTGTGATAACACTTAATTTATGGGCCGCCCTCCTCTTTTTTATGGTGGCGCTATGAATTCCAAATCTAGAGTGGCCGAACCACAAAGATATTCGAATGAAAGAGTCGTTAAACAAAATGGAAACGAATCGAGGTGCGAAGGTTGCATTTTCTCGCGCTTAAAAAGTGGTAAACAGCTTCATTGACCCATTTTTTTTTAATTTTAAATAAATTTATTTTAATAAAAATTATTCTATTAAGTAACGATGCTACGAACTTTTGTAAATTATTTAACAAGCTGGAAATCGTGTAAAACTAAATTTTAATTTGTTCATTGATGGGGTCATCAATTTGACCGTTTCTGTTCGGATCAGTAGCCATCCAGTGTGAACTTTTAGAATGCACTTTCATCACGATACTTTGTCACGTGTGAACTGATCTTGTATGAGTATGCACTTAGACTGCGTCAGCCAATCTTGCTGGGTGTCCAGGTGGCGTCACACTTTTTTTAACGCTATAGTCCCCGCAAAGGCGAACCTTGCAGATCAAATAACCTTGTTCCAAAACCAATTGATCATCGTCACTGCGCAAACAGAGAATGACACAATAAGGGGATACCACTGAACTATGACGATTGCACAAACAGGGTGAAAAATCACATGGTACGTACATGGTGAAAATTCAAGTCAGTAAATAGATCAATGTTTCCTAGAACACCCACGGAATAGAAAATAAAAAATAAAGGACAATTTCTACAATTTAATCAACTACCATTTATTTTAAACAACACCTCGCACCGGGTCTTGGGTGGTTATAGAAACCATGCGCATTTTGTCAATGCAAAACTCTAATTAGCTGCTAATTATCCGGGTCAAGTTGATAACATTCGAGGGGTTTTCTTTTCGTCGCCAAAAATAGACGCACGTGCGCGAACCCCGCCAGGGTTGAACAGAGCACAACAAACCCCCACCATCACCGCCCTATCAACCCCACCCCCCGTTTACATTTATCTTGCCAGACGGCGGCAAGTTTTCCCGCGAGGAATAACACATATCAATTAACTGCATCCTGGAAAGATGCCTTCAAAAGAGAGGAAAAGGAAGGATATCTCCGTGAAGTGGAGCGGGGGTGGAGAGATGGCGCGTGCGTTTCGAGCACGTGCATTTAGCACGTGCCAAAATTGCGACGACGACGCCAACGACGACAACAACTCGAGAAAAAGAATAGATGAGTGAGTGGCCGCCGGCGTGGTGGGGCTGCAACTGGGAAGCGCTAAGTGCAAATGATTAAGTACGGAGCTGCTCGATACGAGCAGGCTATGTCAGTAGTTGAAATCAGTTTCCAACCCTGATGGCAGAGCGCTGTTGTTTCCGAGAATGTCGCCAATAACGACTGCATACGCAAGAAGCGTATTATTTATTTCACGTTTGAACTTTTGCTCCGTGCGTAATACCATTTTCTGAGAAAGTGTCAAAGATAACCTTAATTCGTGGAAACTGTCTGTACTTAATTTCAGATCTTCTGAATTGCTGGAAGGCATAACCACATTTCATCCAGAATACGAAAATGTCAAAGTTACTGATTAATAATTATGTTTAAATAGTGCTTGTTATTTCAAATATACTAAGTCCTTCACAATTTCACTTCCCTATTCTGGTACACAAAACCAGTTGTTTAAAGAATAATTAAGCACAAACAAATAAAATGATTATAATACATTTTAACAATACTTTACCGTAATATGCGTTATCCCAAAAGATTATCCTTCTAAAACTCTTAAAATGCATCCCACCAGGATTGTCGTTCTCATACTCTAAAATGTATTTTAAAATTCGAATTCTAATTTCAATTGCCAGAAAAATACTTTATGCAGCACCATAAATAATTTTCTTTTATTGTGATAAAATATATATCTTTTAATGAACTGTTAATTAATTGAGAAAAACTGATTAAACGTAAATAAAATCAGCCATTTCAAAGTCCAGTAATAAGACACTTTTAATACGCAAGGTACAGAGGAACCTCCTATGTACCTGACTGATTAAAAGTGTCTTACTATCGGA
>JAUJYS010002877.1:0-13971 GCA_033995665.1 Melogona broelemanni | reverse complement strand
GCAAGCAATTTTTCTTAAAATCCCCGGCTCAACGAAAAAAGTAGAGGTCGCTTAAACAAGACTTTCTTTTTCCATTGTTTAACTAATTTTCCTTTTTCTTAGGTCTAACAATTTGCTATTAATTGATTTGCCATAACCATTATCCAAAAGCCGTGTGGCCTAGTGGTTAGCATGTTTGCTTTCAAATCCCGATGAAGACCACCGGAATTTATTGGGCGAGAAAAATTTATACACCGTGAGCCTGTACACGTTAAAGATAGCCTAGAGTACAGGGACTTTTCGAGGCACTATCAAATGTTGTTTAAAAATGCCATTCGATCCTTTGGGGAAATAGATCTTCGTCAAAAATTTGATATTTTTTATTCGAAACAATAATAGTCGAAGTTTGTATATTTTAAACACTGCCTGTAACCGGCGAAAATGCTGCCTGTCCAAAAAAGTTTTAAACTCAAATAGCCGCGAAATCAAAAGTCTATATCGATGATTGCCTCAAACGGCTACTTTTTATCCATCGGCTACTGCGCTTGAAGGAAAATAAGGCTCTTTTCTCTGCAACCTTACACATAAAAGAAAGACGATAAAGACGTTCCACGTTCCTTCGATTTAAAAAATAAATAAAAATGTGTTCGGTGCGGAAGTAATTTAATTTTTTAACGCAATTTTCGAATTAATTAGATGACAAATAACTGTTACCATATTCTCAGACAAATTCCTTGTGAATTTCAAGAGAAATTCCTTGTGGTATTTTTAGTTGTAAAAATAATAATTCTTCGCAGTTCATCGAGCGTGTCGTCATTTTCATGTTTGTGTAATTGGAACGTCCTTCGACGTTCCTCACAAATGGACCCAGTAGGTTCCAACGTCCCTTTGTAGAAATAGGAACGACTAAGAAAATAATGTAGTTGCCGCAATCTTTTTTTTTTTTCTTAAATCACCGTAGTGCCTAGTGCACTGCAGGATTACTGCATCCTCCTGTCTCTATGGCGATATGAGGGGAAGGGAAGGGAAGTGAAGAGTATTGGCAGCTGGAATAGCCAGGCTGCATTTTAATGATGACGTCACGGAGTTGCACGTGCGCGGTGCCAATTCATAAAGACGAACATGTGTGCCAAATTTCATTTGAATAACTTAAAGATTTGCAATTTTAGGATCAATTTTCAATTAAAACGTGTTTTTTTTTTAGGAAAAGTGTGCTTTTAGAGAATGAAGGTTATTTGAACAAGGAACGCTGTAACCAGAAAAGGAACCCCCGTTCCAATTCCAAAAAAAGGAACCAGTTCCCGTTACAGTTCCTACAGAAATAATAGGAACCTAGGCGTTCCTCCGTTCGTCAAAAAAGGAACCAGTTCCTAGGAACGGGAACTTTCCGTTCCGTTCCTAGCCAACACTGGTACCTGAGTTGAGTATAGGTGACTGAATAGCACTGAATTTTCCCCTTCCAAAAGATTAGTATTTTTTTCAAGCAGGAGTCCTGCATACAGTATTTCGCTATATGTTCGATACATTCGATAAACAATTAATTGCATGGCGCGGTACCACCGCAAACAGCTGTTAAAATAGTTGCAAAAGGTCGTGATGCAGCCAACAGGTGGTGCACTACCGAAGTCGACGGGCGTGACGAATCGCATATTTGTTTTTTCCCAATTCTGTCGAACGTTCCGAAAACCCAGGGCCTGTGACATGTTATTGTACCGTTCGTTATGAATCCTGGAAAATTCACGTCCAGTAGGTACGACCCCCTCCCCACACATTTATCTCATGCGACGGCATATTTTTTGTCTGTCATGGTCGCGCAAGTGGTCGTGCATGGGGAAGAAACCTTGAATTAACCAAATATTGAGCTTTCCGTCCACAGACTGTGTAGATGGCCGACAGACTCGTATAAACTGGCGCGGAAGTTGCCCTGTCTGGGATTATGACTCGTAACACACGCGGCTCTCAAGCGTGCCTCGTGTTGCTATTACGATAAGGTTCCGTCAGCTCTAATCGATCGCCAAAATATATTTATTGGTATTTATTGTCAATGAACTTCATCATTATTGAGAATAAATAGAGTTTATTAATAAAATTTATATTAATATTGTTCTGGAGTGGGGCTAATGTTGTTGAACATTACTTTTATGACAAATTGTAGACGACGTCAGGGTCAGAAAATTAAAAACATGAATTACTTCAAGCATGAACCAAAACAATAATATGCCAAAATTACCGTTTAAAATCCATCATCTCGTCTAAAAATAATATAAATTTTATTTTATACCAGGCACACGAGGGTTCGCCAGACTCTGCTCGTCTTTTATTTCGGCACTACCGGAATATGTTTCTCCATTCGACTAGTTTAATTTAATAACATGGGGCTTCACAATATTCATTATATCTGGCCCTAACAAAGTGTTTGACTTTTATTTAATAATTTAACTTGTTAAGCCAGCTACATGTGTAATCACCTATAATCATCCATTTTTTTTTACATTTCAAATCTTAAATATAATTTAATATATTAAACGTGTTTGTCTTTTCCTTCTCGTATGCTTTCAGCCCAACTCAGTTCTGTCATATGTGGTTTAACGTTGTAGATTACGTGGTCGTTGTTGTGAGTCTTGTCGTAACTGCTGTGTGTCTCGGCATTGAGGCCCGAGTTAGCGATTTTGCCAAGTAAGTGCATAATACAATTTTGCTAAGTAAGTACATAATATAATACAAAATAATTATCTGGCTATTAATTGATCACTCTAATGTTGACTCTGAGATACGGCTGAGTCCAGCGCATTCACTTACGTGTTGCCTTCTATCAATCTCAATTGCATGTCACTTTTAAAATATTAATTTAAAAAAAATGTAATTGTAGATTTTTGGTTACAGGTTGATCGTGATAGGTCGATTAGTTCGCGTCACCATCTTCATTCGATTGTTCACCGCCCGTAAACAATTGGAGGCGGGCGTCAGGCACTTGGTCTCACAGAACAAACGACGTTACGACAAAGACGGGTTCGATTTGGATTTAACCTACGTCACAGGTACACAGTCTGATCAGCGGTGCTAATCCCCTGTTGCCAGCATGCGAGGAACAGACAGTTGTTTATTGAAAATTATATTGACATTTTAAACATACTGTGGAATATATTTATTATTCTATTGAGAAACAAATAGTATCAACAGTCTCAAAATCAAATATAAACAGAGAAATAAACAGCAATATTTAATATTATGAAAATCAAATTGATGTACTCGTACATCGATTGTGTACATTTAAAGTATTATTTTCTTCAATTGTAATGAGCTGTACTAATTGCATTATGATGTACATGCACGAGTGTATACTGTACATATATGTTCGGGAAAGAACCATACTTATAGCATTTTTTTCGCACAACAGAAAATGTCATTGCCATGAGTTATCCTTCAACCGGAAAAATGGCGATGTACAGAAATCCAATCAAGGTCAGACCAACGTACTATAAAATATCATTGTAATTAATAATTATCGTCATCTTGGAAATTTGGCATTTTCCAATAGTATCGAACATTATATCTGTAGGAGGTGGCCAGATTTTTGGACAGCAAGCACAAAAATCACTACAAAGTCTACAATTTGTGTAGTAAGTCGAATACTATTGCATAAAGCTACAAGTGATTAGTTATTTGTTATTATAGCAGGTGATAAATATTTAAACTTTATTTAAAGAAAGACTACATGCTTTTGATTTCATAACTTTATGCGAATTTACAGGCGAGAGATTTTACGATGCCAAATATTTCCACGGACAAGTGGAAAGATTTCTTATTGATGACCACAACCCGCCACCTCTTAGGTATACCAGAATTTACTAAAAATGAAATGAATCAATTGTAGAACAATTGAATAGGCTAATGAACCAGGTTTGATGTATGGTTATTTGAATTTTGTTTCACTTTTTATTTCCCGAAATTTCCGAAAATTAAAAACTAGGTAACTAACAGCTTTCCAATTTTTTAATAAGTGTTTAGAATAAATTTGATCAATATATAAAATATAAATAAACATATGGAATTAGATTAAGGAACCTGCGTAGAATAGTTGTTTCCAGAACTTCAGTGACCCTCTTGCAAAAGATTTAGTCTTTCCTGTCATCTCCTTTGAGAAAGCACCCCCTGCTTTTATGTGGTAGGGCTGCACGCATAGCATCTATTTTCAAGAAGCTCCGCCGTGTACGCACGCTTTCCTGCATAGCGTCTTCTCATTTTAGGTTTTTCTGAAGCGGATTAATTGTTACTTTGACTTTTGTTTATTCATTAAACGGGATATATATTTTTTAGAAATCATAAATTTGTTTGTTTTGGCGGGTCGTTTGAGAGTTTCGATTTTTTTAAACCAATTTTCGAATTTTTGCAGCGAGATGTTCAGATTCACGGAGAACGTCAAAGAATACTTATCCCAAGATCCGACCAACGTGATAGCCGTCCACTGCAAGGGCGGAAAAGGACGGACGGGCACCATGGTATCGGTTTGGCTCATCGAGAGTGGAACGTTTGATTCGGCCGGTGTAAGTTTTATAATCATTTACTATTATTATTATCATATCAATTTTATATTATTATTAATTAACAACTAGGGCGTAATGATTAGTCGGTACAAATAAATAAGTAAAAATATTGTTATATCATAATGATTGATATAAATTCGTTATATTTTGAGCCCACTACAAGTTCAAATAACAGACGAACTTTTAAGTAACGAGTTATTGTTTTCTTTAGGAAAGTCTCGAATATTTCGGAAGTCGGCGAACAGATCTGGCACTGGGTCGCAAATACCAGGGAGTGGAGACTCCGAGTCAGGTAAGTTAACCACAATCCGCACAAAATTACTGGCGATCAGATCGACGACTACTCGTTTACACAGGACTTTCCACATTTTGCAATTAATGAATGTTAATTTCCATTTCAGAATCGCTACGTGGAATACTATTCGTATATCTTTGAAAGGTTGGAAGGGAAAATGCCTGCTGAGCAGACACTGAAGTTGGAAAAGATAATAATCAAATCACTTGCAAGTAAGTTATACTGTATTTGGTTGGATTATTTAAGAATGGTCTAGATTATGAAATTTTTAAATAACCTCCGTAAGTGTTACAATTTTAGCTAAATTATGATAATTATCATACAATTTATATTCGTAAATTACAGCTATTGGCAAAGGTGATGGAAGCGACCTTGCCTTGGAAATCCAAGATGGCCGAGGACACAAATTGTTTGGTTGCGATTTCAGCAGGTCATCTACTTCAGCCTTGGTATGAGTGTGCACAATTGGACAATTATTAATGTAGTTGACCTTGCTTAACTGATTTTAGTATTTCATTTCTGATTTCTGAATTTGCATTGATAACCTCGAAATAGTCCTTTTTTAATTATTTGCATTTGAAAAATAGATTCACTATTTCGAGAACGACGATTTCCTGGAAGTGGAATTGATGGATGGTCTTATTTTAACCAATGACGTCAAAATGATGTTCACTTGCAGCACGGTATGTACCGATGGTTTTCCAAATTTAACGAATCGATATTCAGCTACTGTAATTTGAAACATAGTCAGGCATACTTAATAAAAAAATCCCACCAAAAAAAAAATCGAACCAAATAATTTCTGCAACATTATTTTGTTATGTTATGCGACTTTTTAATAAAAAAAACCTAATGATCGAAAATATTTATTTACAGGACTCCGTTCCGCGTGATGACAGCAACGTGGCTTTTTTCTTTTGGTTCCACACAGCTTTCGTGGACGATTGCCGGTAAGAATTTATTTTTTATTATAAATGAATCACTGTAGTGCTAATCACTACAGGATGTTTCCCCTCGTGTCGCTATGGCAATATGTGAGGGGCAGGGAAGGGAATGGCAGATGGTATAGACAGGCTGCCTTCACCCCTAAGCTCTGAAATGCCTCTGGACAGGCTCAGGGGTGACGCTAGTACCCCAGGCTAGAATAAACGAGATTTTCGCCGGGAATCAAACCCCGGGACCGTCCGTACCGCAGTCGGAAGCATTACCGACTGGGTTAATTAGGTTAGGTTTTCAATAGTCGTCCGTGACACATTGATGTTTGTGTTTTTTAGTTTGAAAATGAGAATTTTATTATTTAATGTGCTAAAAAATAAGTAAATAAATAATGTATTTCGCTGTTGGACTTTTATTTAACTAAATTATTAATTAGTTAAACATATAATTTCTAAAAAAACTGTTTCAGCGTCAAGTTCAAACGAGAAGACATTGACAATCCTCACAAGCCAAAGACGTGGAATATTTTTACGGAAGACTTTTGCGTTAAAACACAATTCTCCAAAACATCATGACACAGAAAATGCTCACAGATAATAATGATCACATTAATTATTGTTTTATATTTGTATTTCTCATTGCTATAATAAAAACACGTTCTATTGAAATATTTTATCCCGTTCGAAGAATTTTTTAATACGTGCTTCGTGTTTATTGCTTATGGCGAGTCCAATAAGTTGCCGTTGTGTTCATTTTACTTTTAATATTTTTATGTTTTAATGAATTTCTATAAATAAAATATTTCAGTTATTTTTTTTTTTTATTAATTATTTATCGTTAAAAAGTTTTGTTTTTTATCATGAATCACCCGATATTTAAAAATCTAGATCTACCCGGGCTTTTTTCAAAAATCTTCATTATCAGGGTGCAGTGCTGCCACCTGTATCAAAACAGCGGAACGGGGACGCAGTTCTATGTTGTCAAGCTACGTGTCCCTTGCAACCAGAACTGATTTTAATTAAATAAAAATGTTTATTGTTCGAAATTTTCCGAGTAACTAAAATTTTATATTGATAGATAACTATTCATTAATTAAAAAAATAAAAGGTCCATCAAATATTGCATTTAAGCGCAAGTTTAAATAATACGAAAGCGGTCACTGGATGATGCATCATTGTTAAGAAAAAAAATTATCCGTGGAGGAAAATGGCATCTACGAATGTTGATTTCGCTGGCCTGTATCAGCAACAGGTAAATATTTGTTTATTTTAATAGATAAATAGACCCAATTTTGATAGCGATCGTTCAATTGGGTAGGCGTGAAGATTCGCTGTCAACCTTGTCACTGCCAGTGGCGTCTGAATTGCGTTTCAGGATCAGGAAGTGGTCGTTCTCTAATGGGCTTGTCTGCCACTGGCCGCAGGCTACCATAGGCATGTAAGCCTAACCCTATCTGCATGAAGGTTCCAACCTGTCAATGACATTTCACAAACGTTTTACACCACTCCAAATTCTCTCACAAGCGGTCTTGCTTGTTGGGCAATTCGATAACCGGTTCCTCGTAAGTGTTCTGCAATTATTTCCCAGGCTGTCGCATCGGATACGATATTTGTTTGCCCTAGGGCCAAATGCATTTGTGGGATGGGCGAGCGTACGTTTCCTGGCTTAACGCCAAAGTACGAGACATTTTTTTTATCATGCCGCTTGAATGCGCTAGCGGACCTTTGACATTTGCTTTTAATGTGCCCTGTGCGCTCATTAAATGGAATAATTCCATAATTTGTCGATTTTGTTTTCAAATCGATTGGTTTGACATTTTTCGAACCATCCCACTTTTGTTCAACTTTAACCAACCAAACATGCTCTTTGACCCCTATTTTATTTACTGTGTTCTTACGTTAACAAGAACATTTACAGCAATTTATTGATCGGTTTTGTCATTCGACAAACGGTTGGTTTGTTTTTGGCCCCACCAACGCGGATCATGTGACAGTTATGAGTCACAGCACCATGGCTTTATATTGCACCACAACGCTGTGTTCATCAGCGCATACGTGCTATATGTGTGTACGAACCGAGAAGTGGTTAGCGACGGAAAAAAAAAATGTGTTTGCATTCAATATCTCGGGTGCTAGGCAACGGGGTTGCGTTAAGAGGAAGCCAACGCTTCAGTTCCTTGAGACGGCTAGAGTAATGTAGGTGTCACTTGAGTCTTAATAAAGCGTCATGGTAAAAAAATAGTTTTGCAATTTTTTTAGTCTCGTCAGCTTGCTGATACAATCAGCTACTATTTTCAATGTATGAGCCGGTTATGGTGCATTATCAGATACTAAAAATTCATCTAATTTGTGCACTTGATTTAATAATTGATTTTTGGAAAATTGTATATTACTGTGCCTCTCATGCGAATTATAAAATATTATTCACAAAAATTGTCGAGCAAATTCACCCATCATAAGACTCTATTAGTCGAAATATATATTTTTTTGTTTACGCGCATTTGATTTGGAGCATCAAATCATAACCGTCATGAAGTTCCCTGTGTCATATATCCGAATTTATTCATTTTGTGACCGTTTGTTTCTATTTGTGATTCGTTGATTCGCTGTCAGTGGCGAAAACGAAAGAGAAAATAGCCACGCTCATGTCAACCTAACTAAAACTTGTGAATTCGCCATTTTCTAACCCCCGGCTTCAGCTATTAAATTTTTGTATCAATTTCTGTATCGTTTTGTGTTCTAGGACACGGCCAGTCACCCGAGCAGTGCTTCGCCAGCCACCCCTCCGCCCTCATACGGAGATATTCCGGGCGTTGTCCCGTTGAACAAGGATTCGATCCCCGGGCCACCGCCCTCCTACGATGAAGCCAACAATCCTAACGGTGCGTAAAACGAAATTATAAATTAAACATTAATGAAAGCCCCCTCATTCAAATCCTGCCAGCATGCTGCTCGGTTATGGCCAATCTGTTCAAAGCAGCACTAATTACTCTTAGCAGTTCCCTTCTGTACACTCGACCGAACATTAATTTCAATGATACGAGGTCCGAAGGGAAAATGTCAAATATTACATTTCCATTAGTTTTCCCCTCTGGCCTCGCGTAGTCAATGTTTAGCCAAACACTGGATGTTCATTTCGAACTGATTTCAGTAATTCAAAGTGGTTCGATCGTTAAATTTCTTGCAGCACCTCCACCCTCGTACGAGTCCCTGTTTGGGCGGGTACGAGAGGTTCGAAGAAATTCTAGCGGGTTCCTCGATTTCCTCAAGAAACTACTGGTCCTCATTCTCGGAACGAGTGAGTATAAAACGAGTTTAAAATAAATGTCAATGCTGCGCTTATAATATGTTTAGATTTCAAATGTGATGCAGGTACAAATTTGAAATGTGTTTCACGAAATAACAATTTTTCTGCTTTCCAGTTGGATGCACCATTGCCGTGGGCATAACTATCGTGGTTCCGGTGGCCATGATTGTCCTTGGTAAGAGATTAGTTTAAACTTGGCTAAATATGTTTGGCAAATCTTGTGACGTATTGTGGGCGCAGGCAGCATTAATTAATGCAACAAAAGACTCGTGTATTTCATGGTAAATTTAATCGCCCAATTGATGCTTTCCACTCTCGGCTTGTCAAAGAGTTGGAAAAGTTCCAAGAAATTTTAGACACAAATGCAATTTTAGCCAAACTCGAACGAGTTGCTATGGAACGTTATACGAACAACACATTTGTAATGCTGCCGTATCCCTGGGGGTAGAGCCCCGTCGTTGATGCGGCGATTCCGGGTTCGATTTTCGGCTCGGGCTTTCGTTATTCAACCGCGGGGTACAGGGAAAAATGTGCCCTTCTGTGAGTGAAAATACAAATACGCAAAACAAATTTACCAAAATAGACCATTACGTATTTCAAACGTTCAAAGGCGAATGTATTAAAGCAATAAGTTCACTTTTTTAACACGAATAAGTTTGGTTTAATCCATTTGGGTTTCGGTTTAATTCATCATGCGCATGACTGGCATCTTGAATTTCTATGCTGAATAAAGTTGAATAGACATCTTGGCCGTAAACCCTTTCATAGTGAAAGATTCAACTTTTTTCTTCATATTGCAAACAACGACTCCTACACGAACTTCCTATTTTAATTGAATTTATATCACCCCAGGTTCCATTTATCTGAATGACTGCCCGGCCGAGCCCTATATTCCCATCTACCTGATAGTGGGCGGCGTGTTCGGCGTTGTCAAGAATCTGATCAACTTTCGAACGCGGTGTCGCAAACACGATATGGACGACGATACTCTGCAGCAGAATCCCGTGGACACAGTCATCAACTGCTTTCTGTTTGCGTGGTTCATCGCAGGTATGGGACGGTTGCGGGCAATTTTTTTTTTATATATTACTGTAGTGAATAGCACTATAGGATTTATACCTCTCGTGTCGCTATGACAATATGCGAGGGGCCGGGAAGGAAAGGAAAAAGGGCAGATGGTATAGCCAGGCTGCCTTCAACCCTTAGCTCTGGGCAAGTAGCTCAGGGGTGACGGCAGTACCCCAGGATCGAAAAAAAGATCCTGGGGTACTGGCGTTATAATATTTAAAATTTACAATTATAAAATTATAATTGATTACTGTAATTGTCGGATATTCTCATATCACATTTCACTATTTTTAGTCTTCAAAACGGCAGTAGTCTGACGGTACGAGAATATAGCGACGATAAAGATGAACAATCATTTTATACAATAATTTCAAGTTTTTTCTATCAATTTCATTTAAACGATAATTTATCCCGGTATAAAATGCTTCATCTATTTTTTTTCCTCACAAAAATGACTGCACACTATGCAGAATTCTGATTTGGTTATGAATACGAAGTTACACCAAGAAAATAACAAAGTGATCACAACGGTTCAAATAAAACTTCAAACATACCATGGACACTTGATTATTAAGCCATGTAAATCCATTCGTTGTTAATATGTGTCTTTTGCGGATAATTCGATCACGTAGTATCGTCCTTTTTCATGTCGGTTTATTGACTGTAATGGAATTTTTCCTTCTATTATTCTCCTGTTTCTCTTTATGCATCCAATTCTGTTTTTTTTTTCCCGATTCTGTCACCAGGTTGCGTGTGGGTGTACCGAGTGTACGAGCCCAACTTCATCAACCCTAACTCACCCATGTACTGCAACAAGACGCTGTACATCTTCTCGTTCTGGATCATCACCGCCGTGTACGTGGTCCTCGGCATCCTGGCCATGTGCCTTTGTTGCGTGGGCGTCATGTCGATGACCATTCAGACCGACTAGCCACGGTGATGGCGGCGGTGGCGGCTACCACCACACGAACCGGCTCACCGTTACTGTGATTACGTCAGTCGGTAAGAATGAGAACTAGTCTCTGGGGGGAGGGAGGTGTTCTCATTTTTAACTTTTACATATATATATATATATATTGCCATGCCTTGCTATTTTTGATAATGAATATCCGCACCCTTTTATTATATAAATAAATAAATAAATATATATATATATGATGCAACCTATATTATCTTGTACTGTTTGGGTTGAACAGTTGTATGATTTCAAAGTATTAAGACGGCTGTCGTGAATTCAGTGATATCTCTAAATCGGATCCAGTGAAATATAGCTGCCTCTGGCAGGTGATGTTGATGGTATTGCTGGATTTACTTGCTTTACTCTTTCAAAAAAAAAAAGCTGTGCAAATGTGGTTGTAGTCGGAATTAGTGATGGTTTAACGAAACGAATCGCCTCGAAGTGCTTTTTTTCTCTGGATCTGGTTCAGTGGTTAAACTTTACTTCTAACGAATTTGTGAAACATCTTGAAGGTTTGATTGAAGTCAATTTTGATATTTCTTTTGCCAAGTATTTGTCGGTCAGCTCAGAATGTTGGATTTTTTATGTTAAATTTTTGAGTTTGACCTTTTATAGATATGAACGATGATTGTATCCCGTAATGTATCTCTTGCCAAATGGGTTGACTCTTGTTTGGTTTGCATGCCTTTTCGACCGCGTGTTCATTATTTAGTTAGGGTTTGCTGTCACACGAAAATGAAGCTAGTTTGATTTTTCTTCAAAGTTTTTAGAAATTAAAATCACCTTTACGGTATATCTTAATTTTTTCAGTTGTAATTTAAAAAATAAAATAAAAGTACCGACCGTTATCTGTATAATAAAAGCGTGGCGTTCACAGATTCTGCTCATTTTCTATAAAAATCATATTGAGTTAGTGATATTTATGCAAGTTTATGGACGTGCCCTGAGGCGGTACTTAAATTGTAGCAGTTAATTACGAATAATACACATGTATGATGTATTTTGTCGGTAGACCTATTTATTGCTTGCTTCAGAAATGCGTTTAGCTTTTTTGTGTTGCCTTAAAGGCTACATTGTGCCTCTTTAAGAAAGGCAAAATCTCAGTTAGCTCACAAAGTGCAAATAGGTTCAGTTCGTTGTAATCGTTTGACTGCTTATAGACGTGACATGTGTATTTACGCTTACCTCAATTTTTCAAAAGGACTTTTTTGACAATTTTTGGCAACCTGTATGTTTTTCTAAAATGTTTTGGCAGAGATGACGCAACTTTATCATCTCAAAGCCTCCCAGACACTTCCATTTTCTAAGTTTCCGATGGGCAAACAAAATCGGATTTGAACTTACCGCCCTTTGGTTCGTAGACGGAAAACACTGTTCACCAACCAACCAACCACTGTTGTCAAGTTTAATAATAGCCAACCGATTTGTATAATTCGGGAGTAAACGCATTTAGTCAGCACACAGATCAAAATTTGAATAACATTTTTGAAGAAAAAAATGAAGTGTAACATTATCGTTTTGACTAAAATACTTACCGGTATTTTTCAAATTTTTTAAGACTGAAGATTTAATTTTCTTTTTTAGTGTGTCAGTTTCTTGTCTAAGTTCGATCGTCAAGCATCAATACTCTTAGTTAAAAGGAAGTGAGCGCTGCATGGATCGAGCATCAAAATTTTCACATAGGAAAGCGAGTGCTGCATTTAACTCGACCAATTCTGTAAATATAACCTCTGTTTCTACTCTTAGATTATTGATATTGTGAACTGTGTATAATGTAAATATAGATGAACACCACTTACATCATTCAAGCAAAATAAAAGTACTTCGTTTTGGAATGGCACTGAACGAAACATAACTTTTATCACAACATATTTATTGGGCGTCGATTATTTACAAAATATGTTAAATTTTTTATTGAATTGCCTATATGGAATTTATCTGGTCACTGGCCGGTTACGAATATCCTATCCAAACCGAGTTTTAGAAGTACTGGTGCCAAGTTATGTGTCGTTTTTCGATTATATTGTTTAAGGAACCTTTGTGCTGCCGTCGTCGCAGTCATTGTATTGTGATTCATTTGAGTTATAACTAACAATGGCATATTGGACTATGTACACATATATTCGAGTGCTAAATTTAAACCGCGTGTTGTTTCCAAACCATCAAAGTGTTTTAGAATTTTAATTGTTTTTAGAACTTTGCATTAGGACATTCATTAGTGTTTCATGGGTTCACACATTTGGATTATATGAGTTACTTCGTGTGAAAATGTCAAGCAGTTTTTCTATGGCATTGGCGGCAACTATTTCTCTTCAACTTATGGTTTCCGTCGCAGCTCAATTGGTTTGAGAACTTGCCCGGTTTCGAATCCTGACACGAGCTTTCAGTTATTCGAATCAGGGGTACCGGCGCAGTGTACTCCAAAATAGTGCAGAAACAAATCAGTGTTGCTAATTAGTAGCAACACGAAATTTTATTAAGGAAACAAACTAATAGATTAATTCGGATTAGCGCGACCGTTTGTTCAATTATTCAACATTTGCCGTTTTAAAATGTTTTAAAAAAGCTTACGTTAGTGTGGAAAAAAAAATGCAATCGGCATGTTCTACTACACTTGTATCCGACAGATTTAATGTTAAAAGTGTTTAATGCAATTTTGACTTATTGTTTAAACGCGGGTTTGCATATTCAGTTGAGTAATCTGTTTACAGAAAAATCAGAATCTCATTAACAATTTCATAGGTTTCGACTGACTTGATGGTTACTCTTGAAAAACTTGATGGGTACCGTAATTTATTTTTGGTAAGGCCCCCGTGGTACAGTGGCTATAGTCATAGACTACTAAGCGGGTGATCCCGGGTTCGATTCCCGGCGCAGTTCGATTC